>CM044691.1:42355939-42412662 GCA_024500485.1 Vulpes ferrilata | reverse complement strand
GAAAAATCGAATAGAAACAAATCGAACTGAAATGAAAAATCGAATTGAATCAAATCGGAAAAATCAAATCGAATCAAATCGAATCGAATCAAAAAAATCTAATCGAATCGAATTGAATCGAATCAAATCAAATCGAATCAAAAAACTCGAGTCAACTCAAATCAAATCGAATCAAAAATATCGATCAATCGAATCGATTTGAATCGAAAAAATCGAATGGAATCAAATCGAATCGAAAAAATCGAATCAAATCGAATCGAATTGAAAAATTCGATCAAATCGCATCAAATCAAAATGAAAAAATCAGATCCAATCGAATCGAATGAAAAGAATCGAATGGCATTGAATCGATTGAATTGGAAAAATCAAATCAAATCGAATCGAATCGAATCGAAAAAATCAAATCGAATCGAAACAAACCGAATCGACAAAATCGAATCGAATCAAATAGAATCGAAAAACTAGAGTCAAATCAAATCGAATCGAAACGAAAAAATCAGATCAAATCGAATCGAATCAACTCGAAAAAATCAGATCAAATCGAATCGAACAGAATCAAAAAACTCGAAAAAAATGGAATCGAATCGAAAAAATTGAATTGAATCAAATCGAATCAAAAAAATCGAATTGAATTGTATTGATTCGAATTGAAAAATCGAATCGAATCACAAAAATCAATCAAATCTCATTGAATCGATACAAAAAATCAAATCGAATCAAATCGATTCGAATCGAGAAAATCGAATCGAATCGAAAAAATTGAATGGCATCGAATAAATTGGATTCGAAAAAATCGAATCGAATCAATTCGAATCTAATCGAATCGAAAAAACTGTATTGAATCAAATCGAATTGAATTGAAAAAATCGAATCGAATCGAAAAAATCGAAAAGAATCAAATCGAATCGAATCGAACCGAATCGAAAAAGTCTAATAGAATCGAATCCAACCGAATCGAAACACTCGAATAGAAACAAATCGAACTGAATCAAAAAATCAAATTGAATCGAATCGAAAAAATCGACTCGAATTGAATCAAACCAAACTGAAAAAACCGAATCATATCGAATCGAACCGAATCGAAAAAATCGAATAGAATCGAATCCAACCGAATCTAAAAACTCGAAACGAAACAAATCGAACTGAATCAAAATATCGAATTGAATCGAATCGAAAAAATCGAATCGAATCGATTCGAATCAAAAAAATCGAATCAAATCGAATCGAATCGAATTGAATCGAATCAAAAAATCGAAGCGAATCGAATCGAAAAAATTGAATCATATCGAATCGATTCGAATCGAAAACATCGAATCGAATTGTTTCGAATCGACAAAATGGAATCGAATCGAATCAAACCGAATCGAAAAAATCGAATAGAATCGAAATGACCGAATCGAAAAAATCGAATAGAATCGAATCCAAACGAATCCAAACTGAATCAAAAAATCGAATTGAATCGAATCGAAAAAATTGAATCAAATCGAATCAAAAAATCGAATCGAATCGAATTGAAGCAAATCGAATCAAATCGAATCGAAAAACTCGAGTCAAATCGAATTGAATCGAAACGAAAAAATCGGATCGAATCGAATGATTCGAATCGAAAAAATCAATCGAATCACATCAAATCAAATCGAAAAAATCGAATAGAATCGAATAGAATCGAATTGAAAAATCGGATCGAATTGAATCGATTCGAATCGAAAAAAATAGAATCGAATCGAAACGAATTGATTCCAACCAATTGAATCGAATCGAACCGAATTGAAAAATTGATTCGAATCGAATCGAAAAATCAAATCTAATAGTTTAAAAAAATCGAGTCAAATCGAATCGATTAGAAACAAAAAAATCGAATCAAATAGAAAAAATCGAATCGAATCAAATCGAATCAAACCGAATCGAAAAAATCAAATCGAATCGAATCGAACCGAATCGAAAAAATAGAATAGAATCGAATCCAAACGAATCAAAACACTCAAATCAAAACAAATAAAACTAAATCAAAATATTGAATTGAATCGAATCGAAAAAATCAAATCGAATCAAATCGAATCTAATCGAATCAAAAAAATCAAATTGAATCGAATCGAATCAAACCGAATCAAAAAATTCAAATCGAATCGAATCGAACTGAATCGAAAAAATCGAATAGAATCGAATCCAAACGAATCAAAACACTCGAATCAAAACAAATCAAACTAAATCAAAATATCGAATTGAATCGAAAAAATCGAATCGAATCGAAATGAAGCAAATCAAATCAAATCGAATCGAAAAACTCGAGTCAAATCGAATAGAATCAAAATGAAAAAATCGGATCGAATCGAATGGTTCGAATCGTAAAAATCAATCGAATCGCATCGAATCAAATTTAAAAAATTGAATCGAGGGATCCCTGGGTGGCGCAGCGGTTTGGCGCCTGCCTTTGGCCCAGGGAGCGATCCTGGAGACCCGGGATCGAATCCCACATCGGGCTCCCGGTGCATGGAGCCTGCTTCTCCCTCCGCCTGTGTCTCTGCCTCTCTCTCTCTCTCTCTCTGTGACTATCATAAATAAATAAAAATTTAAAAAAAATAAATAAATAAAAAATTAAAAATAAATAAATAAAAAAAAATAAAAAATTGAATCGATTAGAATAGAATCGAATTGAAAAAATCGAATCGAATCGAATTGAATCTAAAAAATCGAATGGCATCGAATCTATTGGAATCAAAAAATTCGAATCGAATAGAATTGAATCGAATCGAAAAAATCGAATCTAATCAAATCGAACCGAATCAAAAAACTCGAATCGAATGGAATCGAATTGAAACATTCAGATCAAATCGAATCGATTCGAACGAAAAAAATAGAATCGAATCGAAATGAATCGATTCAAAAAAATCGAATCGTATCGAGTTGAAGCGAAACGAAAAAATCGAATTGAATCGAAACGAATCGAAAAAATTGAATTGAATCGAATTGAATTGAATGAAAAAATTGAATCGAATCATTTCAAAAAAATCGAATCGAATCGATTTGAAACAAAAAAATCGAATTGAATTGAATCAAAAAAGTCGAATCGCATCGAATTGAACCAAATCGAAAAAATTGAATAGAATCGAATCCCACCGAATCGAAAACATCGAATAGAATCGAATCCAACTGAATCAAAACACTCGAATCGAAACAAATCAAACTGAATCAAAAAATCGAATTGAATTGAATCGAAAAAATCGAATCGAATCGAATTGAATCGAAAAAATTGATTTGAATTGAATTGAAAAAATCGAATCGAATCGAAAAAATCGAATCGAATCAAATTGAATCGAATCGAAAAAATCGAATTGAATCGAACCGAATCAAAAAACTCGAATCGAATGGAATCGAATTAAAAAAATCGGATCGAATCGCATCCTTTTGAATAAAAAAAAAATAGAATCAAATCGAAACAAATCGATTCGAAAAAATCGAATCGAATAGAATAGAATCGAAAAAATCGAATCAAATCGTTTCAAAAAATTGCATCAAATCGAATCGATTTGAAAAAAATGAATGGCATCGAATCGATTAGAATCGAAAAAATCCAATCAAATCGAATCAAATCGAATCAAAAAAATCAAATTGAATCGAACCGAATCAAAAAACTCGAATCGAATGGAATCGAATTAAAAAAATCGGATCGAATCGCATCCTTTTGAATAAAAAAAAATAGAATCAAATCGAAATGAATCGATTCTAAAAATTCGAATGGAATCAGATCGAATCGAAAAAACCGAATTGAATTGAACCAAATTGAAAAAATTGAATCGAATCGAATCAAAACGAAAAAATCGAATCGAATCAAATCGAATCAAAAAAATCGAATGGCATCGAATAAATTGGAATCGAAAAAATCGAATCAAATTAAATCAAAATATCGAATTAAATCCAAACGAATCGAAAAAATCGAACGAATCGATTGGATAGAAAAAATCAAATCGAATCAAATCGAATCGAATCGAAACAATCGAATCGAATCGAATCGATAATATCAAATTGAATCCAATCGATAAAAAGGAATTGAATCGAATTTAATCGAAAAAATTGAATTGAATCGAATAGAAAAAATCAAATCGAATCAAATTGAATCAAAAAAATCTAATCGAATCGAATCAAATCAAAAAATCGATTAGAATCAAATCAAATCGAATCGAAAAAAACCAATCGAATCGATTGAATCGAAAAAATCGAATCGAATCAATTCAAATCGAAAAATTCGAATCAAATCGAATCGAAAAAATCGAATCGAATTGAATCGAATCAAAAATTCAAATCGAATTGAATCGAATCGAAAATATCAAATTGTGTCGAATCGATTCGAATCGAAAACATCGAATTGAATGGAATAGGATCAAAAAAATCAAATCGAATCCAAACGAATCGAAAAAATCGAAAGGAATCAATCGAATAGAAAAAATCAAATCGAATCAAATCGAATCAAAACAATCGAATCGAATCGAATCGAAAAAATCGAATGGAATCAAATCGAAAAAATCGAATTGAATCGAATTGAATTGAAAAAATTGAATCGAATCAAATAGAAAAAATTGAATCGAATCAAATTGAATCAAAAAAATCAAATCAAATCGAATTGAATAAAAAAAACCAATCGAATCAAATTGAATCGAATCAAATTGATTCAAATCGAAAAAACCAAATCAAATCGAATCGAATCGAATTGAAAATAATCGAATCGAATCGAATTGAATCGAAAAACTCAAATTGAATAGAATCGGATTGAAAAAATGGAATCAAAAAATCGAATTGAATCGAATCGAAACAAAAAAAATCGAATAGAATCGAAAAAGTCGAATCAAATCGAATAGAATTGAAAAAATAGAATCCAAATCGGATCGAGTTGAATCGAAAAATTGGATCAAATCGAATTGATTCGAATCAAAAAAATCAAATCGAATCGAATTGAATCAAAAAAATCGAATCGAATCCAAACGAAATGAAAAAATCAAAACAAATCGATTGAAAAGAAAAAATCAAGTCGAATCAAATCGAAACAATCGAATCGAATCAAAAAATCGTATCGAATCCAATCGAAAAAAATCACATCGAATCGAATTGAAGTGAAAATATTGAATCGAATCGAATTGAAAAAAATCAAATCGAATCAAATTGATTAAAAAAATTTCGAATCAAATCGAATCGAATCAAATCAAAAAAATTGAATAGAATCAAATTGAATCGAATCGAAAAAAACCAATCAAATCAAATTGAATCAAAATAATCGAATCGAATTGAATCAAATCGAATCGAAAAAATCGAATCGAATTGATTCGAATTGAAAAAATTGAATTGAATCGAAACGAAAAAATTGGATCGAATCGAATGATTCGAATTGAAGCAATCGAATCGAATCACATCGAATCAAATCGAAAAAATCGATTGGCATCAAATCTATTGGAATCAAAAAAATAGAATCGAATAGAATCGAATCGAATCAAAAAACTCGAATCGAATGGAATCGAATTGAAAAAATCGGATCAAATCGAATTAATTCGAACGAAAAAATCTAATCGAATCGAAACGAATCAATTCGAAAAAATCGAATCGAATCGAATTGAAGCAAAAAAATTGAATCGAATCTACTCGAATCAAAATACGAATCAGATCAAAAAAATCGAATTGAATCAAATCGAAAATATTGAATCGAATCCAATCGAATCGAAAAAATCGAAACGAATCGAATGAATAGAAAAAAATGAATCAAATTGAATCGAATGGAATCAAAACAATCGAATCGAATTGAATCGAATCGAAAAAATTGAATCGAATCAAATCTAATCGAATTGATTCGAAAGGAAAATAATCGAATTGAATCAAGTGGAATTGAAAATAATCGAATAGATATGAATTAAATTGAATTGAGTCGAAAATAATTGATTAGAATGAGTAGAAAATAATCGAAACGAATCGAATCGAATCGAAAATAATCGAATTGAATCTAATCGAATCAAATCAAAAATAATTGAATCAAATCAAATCGAATTGAAATAATCGAATCGAATCGAGTATAATCGACCTGAATCTAATCGTATCGAGCATAATCTAATTGAAATGAATCAAAAATAATCTAATCGAATCGTAATAAGGTGATCAATTCTAATCGAATCGAATCGAAAAAAATCGAATCAAATCAAGTCGATTCGAATCGAAAATAATCGAATTGAATCAAAATGAATGAATATAATTGCATCAAATCGAGTTGAATCGAAAGTAATCGAATTGAATCAAATTGAATGAAAATAATTGATTCAAATTGAATCGAATAGAATCGAAAATAATCAAATCGAATCAAATCGAAAATTATCAAATCGAGTTGAATCGAAAAAAATTGAATCGAATCGAATCGAATCGAAAGTCATCGAATTGAATCGATTAGAATTGAAAATAATCGAGTTGAATCAAATCTAATCAAATCGAAAATTATCAAATCGAATCGCATTGAAAAGATTGAATCTAAACGAATCAATTGAAAAAATACAATCGAAACGAAAATAAGCGAATTGAATCGAATCGAGTGTTATCGAAAATAAGCAAATCGATTCAAATCAAATCGAATCGAAAATAATCGAATCAAATCAAATTGATTCGAATCGAAAATAATCGAATTGAATCAAAAAGAATGAAAATAATTGAATCAAGTCGAATTGAATCGAAAATAATCAAATTGAATCAAATCGAATGAAAATAATTGATTCGAATTGATTCGAATCGAAAATTATCGAATCAAATCGAATCGAAAATAATTGAATCAAATCAAAGCAAATTGAAAATAATTGAATTGAATCGAATCAAATCGAAAATAATCTAATCGAATCGAATTAAATCGAAAATAATGGAATCAAAGTGAAATGAATTGGAAATAATCGAATCAAAACGAATCGAATCATAAATAAGCAAATGGATTCTAATCAAATCGAATCGAAAAAATCGAATCGAATGGAATCGAATTTAAAATAATCAAATCGAATTGAATTGAATGGAAAAAATCGTATCGAATCGAAAAAAATCCTAAACTATACCCTTATGCTAACCCGTACCCTAATCCTAACCCTAACACTAACTCGTACCTTAACCCGTCCACTACCCCTAACACGTACTTACTGCACTTCCAAACCTAACACTAACTTGTACCTTAACCCATACCCTAAACCGTAACCCAAACCTAACCCTAACCCGGACATTAACCCTTACCCTAACACGTACCCTAAACCTAATCCTAACCCGTACCTTAACCCGTACCCTTACCCGTACCCTAAAAAGTACCCTAACCCTAACCCTAACCCTAACACCTAAACCTAACCCTAACCCAAACCCTAACCCGTACCCGTAGCTAAAACCATACCTTAAACCTAACCCTAACCCTAACCCCTAAACCTAACCCTAAACCATACCCTAACCCTAACACTAACTCGTTACCTAACCCATATCCTAACCCTAATGCGTACCCTAACCCATACCCTAACCTAACCCTAAACCATCCCTTAACCTGTACCCTAACCCATACCATAACCCTAAACCTAACTCGTACACTAGCCCGTATCCTAACCCGTACCCTCACAAAATTATCCTAACCCGTATCCTAACCCGTACCCTTACACGTACCCTAACCTGTACCCAAACCGTAACGCTAACCCTAAACTCTAAACCTAACCCTAAACCTAACCCGTAACCTAACATGTACCCGTACCCTAACCAGTACCCTAACCCACACCCTAACACTAAACCATACCCTAAACCTAACCCTAACTCGTAACCTAACCCATACACTAACACTAACGTGTACCCTAACCTGGACCCTAAACCTAACCCTACCTCGGACCTTAGCCCGTACCCTTACCCCTACCCCAAGCCGTACCCTAACAGTAATGGTCACCTGTACCCTAACCCATAACCTTCCCCATACCATAACCCATTCCATAAACCTAACCCATACGCAATCCCTCACACTATCCCGAACTCTAATACTAAACCCTAACCCCTAACACATACCCGTATGCTAACCCTGACCTGTGACCTAAACAGTACCCGAAACCTAACCCTAACCCTAACTCATACCTGAACCCTAACCCTAAACCTAACACTAACCCTAACCCTAACCGTCCCCTAACCCATACCATAACCCATGTACCCTTAGCCATACACTTGCCCTAAACTGTACCCTAAACCTAACCCATACCGTACCCCTAACCCAAACCCTAACCCTTCCCCTAACCCGAAACATAAACCTAACCCAAACCTGTACCCTAACCCTAACCCGAACCCTAACCCTAACCAGTACCCTTACCCTAACCCTAACCCTAACATAACCCATACCCTAAGCCGTAACCTTACCCTAACGCTTACCCTAACCCTAACCCGTACCCTAAACCTAACCCTAAACCTAACCCGTACCCGAACCCGACCCCTAACACTAACACTAACCCTAACCCGTCCCCTGAACCTAACCCTAACCCTAACCAGGACCCGTAACCTAACCCTAACCCTAACACTAACCCTAACCCTATCCGTACACTAACACTAATTGTAACCCTAACCCTAAACCTAACACTAACTCTAACCCTAACCATAACCCGTATCTAGTCCTGAACCTAAACCTAACCCTAACCCTAACCTTAAACCTAACCCTAAACCTAACCCGTACCCTAACCCTAACCCTAACACTAACCAAAACCAGTACCCGAACCCTAACCCATAACCTAACCCTAACACTAACCCTAACCCTAACCCTAACCCGTACTGTAACCCTAACACTAAACCTGATACTAAATCTATCCCTAACCATAACCCGTATCTAGCCATGAACCTAAGCCTAAACCTAACCCTAACAAGTACCCTAACCCTAACCCTAAAACTAACCCTAAACCTAACCCTAACACTAACCCGTAACCTAACCCTAACCCTAACACTAACCAGTACCCCAAACCTAACCCTGACACTAACACTATCCCAACCCTAACCCTAACCAATACCCTAACCCTAAAACTAATCTTAAAACTAACCCTCACCAGTACCCTAACCCTAACCCGTATCCTAACCCGAAACTAACCCTAACCCTAACCCTAACCTGTAACCTAACCGTAACCATAAACGTAACACTAACACTACGCTAACCATAAACCGTACCTTAGCCCTGACCCTAAGCCTAACCCTAACCCTAACCAGTACCCTGACCCTAAGCCTAACCCTAACCCTAAAGCTAACCCTTCCCCAAACCCTAAACCGTACCCTAACCCAAACCCTAACCAAAAGCCGTACCCTAACCTAACACTAAATCTAACACTAACCCTAAATATTACCCCAACCCTAACCCTAACAATAACACTAAACAAAACCGTAAACCTAACACTAACCCTAACCCTAACCCTAACTGTACCATAACGCTAAACCTAATCCTAACCGTATAGTAACCTTAACACTAACCCTAACCATAAAACTAACCCTAATCCTAACCCGTACACTAACCCTAACCTTAACCCTAACACTAACCAAAACCAGTACCCTCACCCTAACCCGTATCCTAACCCTAACACTAACCCTAAACCTAACGCTAACCCGTACCGAAACCCTAACACTAAACCTAATACTAAATGTATCCCTAACCATAATCCGTATCTAGCCATGAACCTAAGCCTAACCCTAACCAAACAAGTACCCTAACCCTAACCCTAAACCTAACCCTAAACCTAATAACCCGTAACCTAACCTTAACCCTAACACTAACCAGTACCCCAAACCTAACCCTAACACTAACTCTATCCCAAACCCTAACACTAACCAGTACCCTAAACCTAAACCTAACCCTAAAACTAACCCTCGCCAATACCCTAACCCTAACCCGTATACTAAACCGCACACTAAACCTAACCCTAACCAGTACCCTGACCCTGAACCTAACCCTTACCCAAACCCTAAACCGTACCCTAAACCTAACCCTAACCAAAAGCCGTACCCTAACACTAACACTAAATCTAACACTAACCCTAAATATTACCCCAACCCTAACCCTAACCCTAACCCTAAGAATAACCCTAAACCTAACCGTTAACCTAACACTAACCATAACCTTAACCATAACCGTACTGTAACCCTAACCCTAACCCTAACCCTAACTCTAACCCTAACCCTAACTGTATAGTAACCTTAACCCTAACCCTAACCCTAAAACTAACACTAACCCTACCATAACCTGTACCCTAACCCTACATCTAACCCTAACCATAACCCTATCACTAACCCTAACCCTAACCCTAACCCTAAGCCTAACCCTAACACTAACCCTAACTCTAACCCTAATCGTAACCCTAAACTTAACCCTAACCCGACCCTAAACGTAACCCTAACCCTAACCATAACGTTAACTGGTACCCTAACCCTAACGCTACCCCTAACACAAACCCTAACCCTAAAACTAACTCTAACCCGTACCCTAACCCTAAACCGTATCCATATCCTAACACTAACCTGAACCCGAACCCAAACCCGGACCCGAACGCTAACTCTAACCCTATTCTTTACCCTAACCAGTACCCTACACTAAACCTAAGCCTAACGCTATCCGTAACCCTAACCCTAACACGTATCCAAAACCTAACCCTACCCCTAACCCTAACCATAACCCGTACTCTAACCCTAACCTTAAACTTAACTCTAACACTAACCCTAACCCTACACCTAACCCTTAACCTAAACCTAACACTTACCCAGCCCTAACCCTAACCGATACCCTAACCCTAACCCTAAACCTTACCCAAACCCTAAACCTAAAACTAACCCTATCCTGTATCTTAATCCTTAACCTAACCCTAACCCTAACCCTAACCATAACTTGTACCCTAACCCTAAACCTAACCCTAACCCTATCTCTAACCAGTACCCTAACCCTAACCTTAACACTAACCCTAAGCCTACCCTAACCGTACTGTAACCCTAACCCGTACCGTAACCCTAACCCTAAACCTAAATCTAACCCTAACTAGTACCCTAACCAAACTTAACCATAATCTAACCCTAATACTAACCCTACCCCTTATGATAACCCATAGAATAACCCTAACCCTAAAACATACCTTAAGCCTAACCCTAACCATAAACCTAACCCTAACCCATACCCTAACACTACATCTAACGCTAACCTTAACGTGTACCCTAAACCTAACCCTAACCCTAACACTAATCCAACCCTAAGCCTAACCCTAACCCTAAACCTAACCCTAACCTGTACCCTAACCCTAACCCGTACCATAACCCTAACACTAACCCTAACCCTGACCCAAACCTGTACCCTAACACTCACCCTAACCCTATCTCTAACTCTAACCAGTACCCCAGCCCTAACCCTAAGCCTAACACTAACCCTCACCCTAACAATAACCCGTATCCTAAACCTAACCCTAAACATAAACCTAACCCTAACCCTTACCCTAACACTAAACCTAAACTTAACCCTGCACCTAACCCTTAACCTAACTCTAACACTATCCCTAACCGTAACCCTAACCAGTAACCTAACCCTATACCTACCCCTCAACCTAATCCTAACCAATACCCTAACCCTAACCCGTATCCTAACACTAACACTAACCCTAACCCTGACCCTAACCCATACCGTAAACCTAACACTAAATCTAATACTAACTCTATCCCTAACCATAACCCGTATCTAGCCCTGAACCTAAGCCTAAACCTAACCCTAGCAAGTACCCTACCCTAACCCTAAACCTCACCCTAACCTAACCCTAACCCTAAACCTAGCCCTAACCCTAAACCTAGCCCTAACCATAACCCTAAACAAAACCCATATCCTAACCCTAACCCTAACCCTAACCCAAACACTAAGCAGTACCCCAACCCGAACCCTAAATGTAACCCTAACAATAAACCTGACCCTAACCCTAACACTAACCCTCACCCTAATCCTAACCCTAACGCTAACCCTAAACCTAACCCTACCCGTACCCTAAACCTAACCCTAAGCCAAACACTAACACTAAACCTATCACTAACCCTAACCCTAACCCTAACCCGTACCATAACCCTAACCCTTACCTTAACACTAACACTACAACTTACCGTAACCCGTACTCTAACCCTAAACCTAACCTTAACCCTAACGCTAACCAGTACCTTAACACTAACCTTAACCCTAACCCTAACATTAACCCTAACCCTAGCCCTAACCCTAACCAGTACCCTAAACTTAACCCTAACAATAACCCTAACACTAACCCTAACATTAACCTTAACCATATAGGAACCCTAACCCTAACCTTAAACCTAACAATCACCCTAACCCTAACCATAACCCGTACCCTAACCCTAAAACTAACCCTAACCCTAACCCTAACCAGTACCCTAACACTAACCCTAACCCTAACGCTAACACTAATCCTAACCCTAGTCCTAACACTAACCAGTACTCTAACTTAACCCTAACCCTAACACTAACCCTAACCCTAACCCTAACCCTAACCAGTACCCCAACCCTAACCCTAACCCTAACACTAACCCTAAGCAGTACCCTAACCCTAAAACTAACCCTAAACCTAACACTAACCCTAACCGTAACACAAAACCATACCCTCACCCTAAACAGTACCCTAACCCTAACTCTAATCCTAACACCCTAACCCGAACCCTCACCCTAACCCTAAACCGAACCCTAACCTGTACCCTAACCCTAACCCTAACCCTCAACTTAAACCTAACACTAATCCTAACGCTACACTTAACCCTTACATTAACCCTTACACTAATCCTAAACCTGATCCTAACTGGTATCCTAACCCTAAACCTAACCCATAACGTAACCCTAAACAGGACCCTAACCCTGTCCCGTATCCTAACCCTAAACCTAACCCATAACGTAACCCTACCCCCAACCCAAACACTAACCCTAACCCTAACCATAACCCTAAACCTAACACTAACCCTAACCCTAACCCTAACCCTAACCCTAACCCTAACCCATACCCTAAACGTAACACTAACCCTAACCCTAACACTAACCCTAATGCTAATTCTAACTGGTACCATAAACCTAACACTAACCCTAAACCTAACCCTAACCCGTAACGTAAACCTAGCCCTAAACTTAACCCTAACACTATCCCTAACCCTACACCTAACCCTTACCCTAACCCTAACACTAACCCAGCCCTAACCCTAACCGGTACCTAACCCTAAACCAAACCCTAAAACTAATCCTAACCCTAACCCTAAACCTAACCCTATCCCGTACCCTAAAACTAAACCTAACCCTAACCCTAACCCATACTCTACCCTAACCCTAACCAAAACCCGTACCCTAACCCTAACACTAACCCTAACACTAATCATAAACATTACTCCAAACCTAACACTAACCCTAACCGTAACAATAACCCTCACCCTAACCCTAACCGTAACACTAACCCTAACCCTAACCCTAACCATATTGTAACCCTACCCTAACCCTACCGCTAACAATAACCCTAACGCTAACCATAACCCGTACCCTAACCCTAAACCTAAACCTTACCCTAAACCTAATCAGGACCCTAACACTAACCCTAACCCTAAACCTAACACTAACCCTAAACCTAGCCCTAACCCTAACCAGTACACTAAACTTAACCCTAAACCTAACCCTAACACTAACCCTAAGCCTAACCATAACCATAACCCTAACACTAACCAGTACCCCAACCCCAAACCTAACCCTAACCCTAACCCTAAGCAGTACCATAACCCTAAACCTAACCCTAACCCTAACACTAAACCTAAACCTAAACCAAACCCCTTACCCTAACCCTAACCCTAACCCTATCCCGAACCCTAACCAGTACCCTAACCCTAACCCTAAGCCTAAAATAACCCTAACCCTAACCCGGACCCCAACCCTCACCCTAACCCTAAACCTAACCCTAACCTGTACCCTAACCCTAACCCTAAACTTAACCATAACACGAATCGTAACGCTTCACCTAACCCTTACATTAACCCTAACACTAAACCTAACCCTAACCCTAACCGGTATCCTAACCCTAAACCTAACCCTGAACCTAACCCTAAACAGGACCCTAACCCTGTCCCGTATCCTAACACTAACACTAAGCCGTACCGTAACCCTAACCCAAACCCAAACACTAATGCTAACCCTAACCATAACCCAAAACCCAACACTAACCCTAACCCTAACCCTAACCTGTACCCTAAACAAAACACTAACCCTAACCCTAACACTAACCCTAATGCTAACCCGTACCCGTACCCTAATCCTAACGCTAACCCTAAACCTAACCCTAACCCGTATCCTAAACCTAACCCTAAACTTAACCCTAACACTATCCCTAACCCTACACCTAACCCTTACCCTAACCCTAACACTAACACTAACCCAGCCCTAACCCTAACGGGTTCCTAACCCTAAAACTAACCCTAACCCTAACCAGTACCCTAACCCTAACCTGCATCCTAACACTAACACTAACCCTAAACCTAACCCTAACCCATACCGTAACCCTAACCCTAACCCTAACCATAACCCTAACCCGTAACCTAACCGTAACCCAAAACTTAACACTAACCCTGTGCTAACCATAAACCTTACCTTAGCCCTGAACCCATACCCTATCCTGTACCCTAACCCGTACCCTAACCCTAACCCTAACCCTAACCCGTTCCTTAACCCTAACCCATACCTAACCCATACCCTAACCCGTACACTAACCCTAACCCTTACCCTAACCCTAACCCTCACCATAACCCATACCCTAACCCTAACCTTAACCCTAACACGTACCCTAAACCTAACCTAACCCTTACCCTAACACCAACAATAACACTAACATATCCCATACCCTAACCCTAACCCTAACCCGTACCCTAACCCTAACCCATATCCTAACCTGTACCCTAAACCGTACCCTAACCCAAACTCGTACCCTAACCCGTACCCTAACCCTAACCCTAACCCTAACATATCCCGTACCCTAACCCTAACCCTAACCCGTACCCTAACCCTAACCCTAACCCTAACCAGTACCCTAACCCTAAACCATACCCTAACCTGTACCCTAACCCGTACCCTAACCCTAACCCATACCCTAACCCTAACCCATAACCTAACCTGTACCCTAACCCATACCCTAACCCTAACCCGTACCCTAACCCGTACCCTAACCCTAACCCTAACTCTAACCTGTACACTAACCCTCACCCATACCCTAACCCTAACCTAACCCTAACACTAACAGTCACCTTAACCCTAACCGTACAGTAACCCTAACCCTAACCCATAGCGTAACCCTAAACTTAACCCTAACCCTAAAATAAACCCGTAACAAAACCCTAACCCTAACCCTAAACCTAACCCTAACGCTAACCCTAACCAAAACCTAAAAGTAACCCTAACCCTAACTCTAACCATTACCCCAACTCTAACCCTAATCCTAATCCTAAACCTAACACTAACCCTAAACCTAACCCTAACACCAACCCTAGGCTAACCCTAACCCTAACCCTAATCGTACCGTAACCCGAATCCTAACCCTAACCGTATCAAAAACCTAACCCTAACCCTAACACTAAACCTGAACTTAACCCCAATCCTAACCCTTACCTTAACCAAAACTTAACCCTAACGCTAACCCTAACCCTAACCAAAAGACTAACCCTAACCCTAACCCTCCCTAACCCTAACCAGCTCCCTATATCTAACCCTAAGACTAACACTAAAACTAACCCTAAGCATAAACTGTACCCTAAACCTAACCCAAATCTAAACCTAAACCTACCCGTACCCTAACCCAAACCCTGAATGTAAACCTAACTCTAATCCTAACCCTTCACCTAACCCTTACCATAACTCTCACAGTAATCCTAACCCTAACTCTAACTGGTACCCTAACGCTCAACCTAACCCTAAACCTAACCCTAACCAGTACCCTAAACCTCACCCGTATCCTAACCCTAACACTAGCCTTAACCTTAACCATAACCCATACCCTAGGCTTGAACCTAACCTTAACATGTACCCACACCGTACCCTACCCTAAACCTGAACCTAGCTGTAACCCTAAAACTAACCCTAAAACTAACCCTAGCCCTAACCCAAACACTAACCCTAACCCTAACCCTAACACCAACCCTAACCCTAACCCTAACCCTAACCCTAACCGTACCATAACCCTAACAATAACCCTAAACCGTACCGTACCAAAACTCTAACCCTAAACCTAACCCTAAACCTAACTGCAACCCTAACCCTAACCCTAACCCTAATACTAACCCTAACCATACCCGTACCCTAGCCCAGAACCTAACCCTAACACATACCCTAACACTCACCCTAACCCTAAGGACAACCCGTTCCCTAACCCGAACTCTAACCCTAAACCTAACCAGTACCCCAAGCATAACCCCAACACTAATACTAACACAAACCATAACCATTAACCTAACCCTAAAACTAACTCTAACCCAAACCCTAACCGTACCGTAACCCTAACCCTAACGCTAACCCTAACCCTAACCCTAACCCTAACTCTAACCCGTATCTAGTCCTGAACCTAAGCCTAAACCTAACCCTAACCAGTACCCTAACCCTAACCCTAAATATAACCTAACCCTAATCCTAACCCGTACTTAACCCTAACCCTAATCCTAATCCTAATCCTAACCAAAACCCGTACCCTAACCCTAACACTAACCCTCACCCTAACCCTAACCCTAACACCAATCCTCACCCTAACCCTAACCATACAGTAACCCTAAAACTAACCATAACCCATACCCTAACCCTAAACCTAATCCTAATCCTACCCAAAACCCGTACCCAAACCTTAACACTAACCCTACCCTTCCCTAACACTAACCTGTACCCCATCCCTAACCCTAAACCTAAACCTAACCCTAACCCTAACACTAACCCTCACCCTAACCCTAACCGTACAGTAACGCTAACACTAACCCTAACACATACTGTAACCCTAACCCTAACCCTAAACCTAACCCTAACACTAACCCTAACCATAAACCTAAACCTAACCCTAAAACTAACCCTAACCTTAACACTAACCCTAACCAGTACCCCAAACCTAACCCTCATTCTAACCCTAACACTAACCCTAACCCTAATCCTAACACTAACACTAACCCTCACCATAACCCTAACCACCGTAACCCAAACCTTAACCTTAACCCGTATCGTAACCCTAACCCTAACCCTAACCCTACCCCGTACCTTAAGACTTACCCTAACCCTAACCCGTCCCTGACTCTGACCCTAACCCTAGCCCTAATCAAAACCTGTTCCCAAACCCTAAACCTAACCATAAACCATACCGTAACCCTAACCCTAAACCTAACCATAACCCTTACCATAACCGGTACCCTAATCCGAAAACCAACCCTAACACTGACCCTCACCAGTACCCGAACACTAAACATAACCCTAACCCTAAAACTAACCCTAACCCTAACCATACCCTAACCCGGACCCTAAACCTAACCCTAACCCTAACCCTAAAACTAACCCTAAAACTAACACTAAACTAACCCTTACCCTAACCATAATCATAACCATAACCCATACCCTAAACCTAACACTAACACCTACCATAACCCAAACCGTAACCTAACCCTAACCCTATCCCTAAACATAACCAGTACCATATACCTAAAGCTAAGTCTAACACTAACCCTAAACCTAACCCTAATCCATACCCTAACACTAAACTTAACCCTAC
Organism: Vulpes ferrilata; assembly: GCA_024500485.1. NCBI lineage: Eukaryota > Metazoa > Chordata > Mammalia > Carnivora > Canidae > Vulpes > Vulpes ferrilata. The sequence goes on along the minus strand of CM044691.1, from coordinate 42,394,891 downwards.
ACTAATCCTAACCCTACATCTAACCCTTACCATAATCCTAAACTAATCCTAACCGTAACCCTAACCGGTACCCTACCCGAACCTAACCCTAAACCTAACCCTAACCAGTACCCAAAACCTAACCCATATCCTATCCCTAACATTAACCCTAACCCTAACCCTAACCCTAACCGTAACCCTACCACAAACCCTAACAGTAACCCTAACTCTAACCACACCCGAACCCTAGCCCTGAACCTAACACTAAACCATACCCTAACCCTAACCCTAACCAAAACCCGTTCCCTAACCCGAACCCTAATCATAACCGTAACCAGTACCCCAACCCTAAACCTAACCCTAACCCTAACCCGTTCCGTAGCCCTAACCCTAACCCGTAACATAAACCTAATGCTAACCCTAACACTAACACTAACCCTAACCATAACCCTAACTGTAACCCTAACCCTAATCCATACCCTAACCCAATCAGTATCAAACCCTAACCCAAACCCGTACCCTAACCCTAAACCTAACCCTATCCGTAACCCTAACCAGTACCCTATACCTAACCCTATGTCTAACACTAACCCTAAACCTAACCCTTACCCGTACCCTACCCTTAACGAAAACACTAAACTTAACCATACACTGTACCCTAACCCTCACCCTAAACTTAACCCTAACACTAATCCCAAGACTACACCGAACACTTCCCATAACCCAAACACTAATCCTAAAACTAACCCTAACCGGTACCCTAAACCTAACCTAACCCTAATCCTAACCCTAATGAGTACCCTAACACTAACCCGTACCCTAAATCATACCCTAACCCTAAACCTAACCCTAACCCTAACCCTAACCATCACAAAAACCCGTTCCCTAATCCTAACCCTAACCTGTACCGTAACCCTAACCCTAACCCTAACCCTAACCCTAACCGTGACCCATACCCTAACACTAAACCTAACCCTAACCTAAACTTAACCCTAAACCTAACCCTAACCCGGACCCTAATACTCCCTAACCCTAACGCTAACCAAAACCCTAACCCTAAACTTAACCCTAACCCTAAACCTAACCCTAATCAGTACCCCACACCTAAACATAACCCGAACACTAATGCTAACCCTAACCGTACCATAACCCTAACCATAACCCTAACCCGTACCGTAACCCTAACCCTAACCTTAACCCTTACCCGTAACTAAACCTAAACATAACCCTAAACCTAAACATAACACTAACCCTAACCCTAACCCGTACCCTTATCCTAACCCTAACCCTAAACCTAACCCTATCCCTAAGCAGTAACCCAACACTAACCCAAACCCTAAACCTAACATTAATCATAACCCCAACCCTAACACTAATCCTAATCCTAACTCTAACCATACCGTAACCCTAACCCTACCCGTACCCTAAACCTAACCCTAACCCGTAACGTAACCCTAACCCTAACATTAACCCTAACCCTGACCCTAACACTAACACTAACCCGAACCTTAACCGTACAACACCCTAAACCTAACCCTAATTGTACCCTAATCCTAACCCTAACCCTAACCCTAATACTAACCCTAACCCTTACCATAACCAGAAGCCTTAATCTAAACCTAACCTTAACACTAACCCTCACCAGTACCCTAACACTAACCCTAACCCTAACCCTAACACTAACCCTACCCCTAACCCTTACTCTAACACCTACCCTAAACCTAACCCTGACACTAACGCTAACACTAAACCTAAACCTAACCATAACCGTAACCCTAACCCGTACTCTAACCCTCACAATAACCCTAACCCTAACCCAAACCCGTCTCCTAACCCTAACCCTTACCCTATCCCTAACCAATACTATATATCTAACCAAAAGTCTAACACAAACCCTATCCCTAAGCCTAAACAGTACCCTATATCTAACGCTAAGTCTAACACTAACCCTAAACCTAACCCTAACCCGTACCCTAACCCTCACACTAAACTTAACCCTAACACTAACCCTTAACTTACACCTAATCCTTACCATAACCCAAATACTAATCCGACACCTAACTCTCTCTGGTATCTAACCCTAAACCTAACCTAAACCCAGCCCTAACCAATACCCTAACCCTAACTAACCCTAAACTCATAACCCTAACCCTAACACTAACCCTAGCCTTGACCCTAACCCTAAACAAAACCCTAACCTAACCTAACCCTAACCTCTAACTCTAACCCTAACCCTAACCTAACCCTAACCTCACTCTAACCCTAACCCCAACCTAACCCTATCCCGCACTCTAACCCTACCTAACACTAACTACTAACCTAACCCTAACCCTAACCCTAACCGTAACCCCAACTCTAACCCAAACCCTAAACATAACCCTAAACCGAAACCTAAACCATACCCTAACCCTAACCCTAACCTTAAACCTAACTCTAATAATAACTCTAACCCTTGCCATAACCGGTACCCTAAACATAAACCTAACCCTAACCCAAACCCTAACAGTAACCCTAACCATAACCATAACCTGTACCTATGCTTGAACCTATACCTAAACCGCACCATAACCCTAATCCTAACCCTAACTCCTAATTCCATAACCCTAACCCTTACCCTAACCTTAACCCTAACCCTTACCTTAATACTAACCCTAACCCTTACCATAACCATTACCCTAAACCTGACCCTAACCCTAACCCTAACACTAACCAAAACCTAACACTAACCGAAACCATAATCCTAACCCGTACCCTAATTCTAACCCTAACCCTAATCCTAACACTTTACCCTAATCCTAACCCTAACCGTTACCCCAACACTAAACCTAACACTAAACCTAAACCTAACTAGTACCCTAACCCTAACCCGTATCCTAAACCTGACACTAACCCTAATCCTAACTCTAACCCGTACCCTAACATTAAACATAAACCTAACACTAACCCTAACCCTAACCATAACCAGTACCCTAGCCCTGAACCTAAGCCTAACCCTAACCCTAACCCTAACCCTAACCAGTACCCTAAACCGACCCCTAACCCTAACTGTAAACCTAACCATAACCCTAACCCTAAACCTAACCCTAACCAAAACCCTAACCCTAACCTTAAACCTAACCCTAAACCTAACCCTTACAAGTACCCCAACGCTAACCCTAACCATAACCCTAACACTAACCATAACCATAACCCTAACACCAACCCTAATCCTGAACCTAACCTTACCGTACCCCTAACTCTAAGCCTAACCCGTACCTTAAACCTAACCCTAACCCTAAACCTAACCATAACCCTAACCCAATCCCTAACCTAATAATAACCCTAAACCTTACCATAACCCGTACCCTAACCCTAAACCTAACCATAACCCATACTGTACCCTAACACTAACCCTAAACGTAACCCTAACCCTAACCCCTTACGATATACCTAACCCTAATACTAACCCTAATCTATAACCCTAACTCAACCCTAACCCTAACCCTAACCAGTACCCAACTCTAACCCTCACCCTAACAGTAACACTCACCCCAACCGTTAACCTAAACCTAAAACTAACTCTAACCCTAACCCTAACCCGTACCCTAACCCGTACCCTAAACTTACCCCTAACCCTAACCCTAATCCTAACCCTAATCGTTACACTAACTGTAACACTAATCCTAACCCGTACCCTAAACCAAACCTTAACCCTAACCCTAACCCAAACCCTTACCCTAACCCTAACCCTATCCATAAACCTAAACAGTACCCTATCCCTAACCCTAAGTCTAACACTAACCCTAAACCTAACGCTAACCCGTACGCTAACCCTAAGGCAAACCCTAATCCTAACCCTAAACCATACTCTAAACCTCACCTTAAACTTAAACCTAACACTAATCCTAACCCTACACATAATCCTTACCATAACCCAAACACTAACCCTAAACCTAACTCTCAACCCAGCCCTACCCAGTACCCTAAGCCTAACCCTAACAAGTACCCTAACCCTTACCCTAACCCTAACCCTAACCCTAACGAAAATCCGTTCCCTAACCCTAACACTAACCGAACCCTAACCCTAACCCTAACCCGTACCCTAACACTAACCCTAACCCTAACACTAACACTAACCCTAACCCTAACCCATACCATAACGGCAACCCTAACCCTAAACCTAACCCTAAACCCAGCCCTAACCAGTACCCTAACACTAACCCTAACCCTAACCATTACCCATACCCTAACCCTAAACCTAACCCTAACCCTAAACCTAACCCTAACCCTAACCCGTACCATAACCCTAACACTAACCCTAAACCTAACCCTAATCCGTACCCTAAACCTAACCCTAACCCTAACCCTAACCTTAACTCAAACCCTAACCCTAATAATAACCCAAACCCTTCTCAACCGGTACCCTAAACCTAAACCTAACTCTAACACTACCCTCACCAGTACGCTAACACTAACCCTAACCCTAACACTATCCCTAACTGTAATCCTTACCCTAACCCGTACCCTAAACCGAAACCTAACCCTAACCCTAACCCTAACCATAACTATAACCTTAACCTGTACCCTTACACTAACACTAACCATAACCCTAATCCAATCCCGTACCCTAACCCTAACTCTAAACCTATCACTAACCCTAACAAGTACCCTATATCTAAACCTAAGTCTAACACTAACCCTAAACCTAACCCTAATCCTAACCCAAACTGTAACCCTAAACCTAACCCGTACCCTAACCTTAACTAACACTAATCCTAACCCTAACACAAACCAGTTCCCTAACACTCAACCTAACCCTAAACCTAACCCTAACCAGTAACCTAAACCTGACCCATATCCTAACCCTAACACTAACCTTAACCCTAACCATAACACATACCCTAAGCCTAAAACTAACCCTAACCTGTACCCGAACCCTAACCCTAATCTTAACCCTAACACTAATCCTAACCCTACACCTAACCCTCCCATTACCCTAACACTAAACTTAACCCTAACATTAACCGGAACCCTAACCCTCAACCTAACCCTAAACCTAACCCTAACCAGTACCCTAAACCTAACCCGTATCCTAACCCTAACACTACCATAACCCGTATCCTAACCCTAAACCTAACCTTAGACCAAACCCTAACACTAACCCTAACCCTAAACATAACCTGTACCCTAGGCTTGAACCTAACCATCACCCGTACCCTAACCCTAACCCAAAACCTAACCCTAACCAAAACCTGTACCCTAAATCTAACACTAACCCTAACCCTCACCCTAAACGTAATCTAACCTGTACCCTAACCCTAACCCTAACCCTAACCCTAACCCTAACCCTAACAGTAACCCTAACATTACTTCAAAACTTAACACTAACCGGTACCCTAACCCTAAACCTAATCCTAAACCTAACCATAACCCTAACAAGCACCCTAACCCTAAACCTAACATTAAACCTAACCTTAACCCTAACCCGTATCCTAAACATGAACCTAACCCTAACCCAAACCCTAACACTAACCTTAACCCTAACCATAACCCGTACCCTGGCTTGAACCTAACTCTAACCAGTACCCGAACCCTAACCCTAACCCTAAGCATAACCCTTACCCGTACCCTAATCCTAAACCTAACCCTAAACATAACTAACCCTAACCATAACCACCAGTACCCTAACCATAAACCTAACCCTAACCTGAAAACTAAGCCTAAACCTAACCTTAACCTGTACCCTAAACATAACCCTAACCCTAACCCTAAACCTAAAGCTATCCCTAAACCAAACCAGTACCCCAAACCTAAACCTAACTCTAACCGTGACACTAAACCGAACCCTAACCATACCCCGTATGTAGCCCTGAAGTTAAGCCTAACCCTAACCCTAAACTGTACCCTAACCCTAACCCTAACCCTAACCCTAACTCGTACCCTAACCCGTACCCTAATCCTAACCAAAACCCGTACCCTAACCCTAACACGATCCCAAACCCTAACCCTAACACTAACCCTCACCTTAACCCTAACCATACAGTAACCCTAAACAAGCCCTAACCCGTACCCTAACCCTACCTGAATCCTAATCCTAACCAAAACCCTAACCCTAACCCTAACACTAACCCTAACCCTTCCATAACACTAACCAGTACCCCAACCCTAACCTTAACCCTCACCCTAACACTAACTAACCCTAACCCTAACACTAACCATCACCCTAACCCTAACAGTACAGCAACCCTAACTCTAACCCTAACACGTACCATAACCCTAAACCTAACCCTAACCCTAACCCTAACCCTAACCCTAAACCTACCCGTACCCTAACCCTAACCCTAAACCTTACCCTAACACTAACCCTAACATTAACCCTAACCCTAACCAGTACACTAACAGAAAACCTAACCCTAAACCAAACCCTAACCAGAACCCTACCCGTAAGCCATATCCTAAATGTAACAAACCCTAACGCTAATCCTAACCTGTACACTAAACCTAAACCTAACCCTAACCCTAACACTAACCCTAAACCTAAACCTAAACCTAACCCTAAACCAAACCCTAAACCTACCATAATCCTAACCCTAACCCTAACCAGTACCCCAACTCTAACCCTAACCCTAACCCTAACCTTAACCCTAACCCGTATGGTAACACTAACACTACCCTAATGCTAAACCTAACCATAAGCTGTACCCTAAACCTAAAATTAACCTTAACCCTAATCCTAATCCTAATGCTAACCCAAACCCTTACCATAACTGGTGCCCTAAACTTAAACCTAACCCTTACACTAATGCTCACCAGTACCCAACCCTAACCCTAAACCTAACCCTAACACTAACACCATCCCTAACCATTACCTTAACCTGTACCCTAAACCTAACCCTATCCCCAACACTAACCGTAACCCTAACCGTAACCCTAACCGTAACCGTAACCATAACCCTAACCCGTACCCTAACCCTAACACTAACCCTAACCCTCATACTAAACCTAACCTTTACCATAAACCATACCCTACCCTAAACCTAACCCTAACCCTAACCAAGCAGTATCCCTCACCCTAACCCTAACCGTACAGTAACCTTAACACTAACACATACTGTAACCCTAACCCTAAACCTAACCATAACCTTAACCCTACCCGTACCATAACCCTAACCCTAACCCTAAATCCCACCTAACCCTAACCCTAACCCTTACCCTAACCCTAACCGTAACCCAAACCTTACCATACAGTACCCTAAACATAAACCTAACCGTACCCCACCGTAACCCTAACGTTAACCCTCAGCCTAACCCTCAACCTAACCCTAACCCTAACCCTAACCCTAACTAACCCTAATCCTTACCATAACCCATACCCTAAACCAAACCCTAACTCTACACCTAACCCTAACCAGTACCCTAACACTAACCCTTAACCTAACCCTAATACTAACCCTAAACGTTACCCAAAACCTAACCCGTAATCTAACCCTAACCCTAACCCTAACCCAAACTCAAACCCTAAACCTAAACGTAACCCTAACCCTACCCGTACCCTGATTCTAACATTAACCCTAGCCCTAACCAAAACCCGTTCCCTAACCCAAAGCCTAACCATAGCCGTACCGTAACCCTAACCCTAACCCTAACCAGTACCCCAACCCTAACCCTAACCCTAACCGTAACCCTAACACTAACACTAACCCTAACCCTTAAGCAAACCCTAACACTAACCCTAACCCTAACCCTAACGGTACCCTAACCCTAACCCTGACCCTAACCTGTTACGTAACTCTAACCCTAAACTGTAACATAAACCTAACCCTAACACTAACCCTAGTGCTAACCCTAACCCTAACCCATCCCTTAACCCAAACACTAACCTTAAACATAACCCAAAACCATACCCTAACCCTAACCCTAAACTTACCCCTAGCCCTAACCAGGACCCTATACCTAACCCTAATTCTAACACTAACCCTTACCTAACCTAACACGTACCCTAGCCCAAAAGCAAACCATAACCTAACCCTAAACTGTACCCTAACCCTCACCCTAAACTTAACCCTAACACTAATCCTAACCCTAAACCTAATCCTTACCATAACCCAAAACTAATCCTAAACCTAATACTAACCGGTACCCTAATCCTAAACCTACCCCTAAACCCAGCCCTAACCAGTACCCTAAACCTAACTCTAACCCTAACCCGTACGCTAAACCTTACCCTAACCCTAACCGTAACCCTAACCAAAACACGTTCCCTAACCTTAACCCTAACCCTAACCTGAACCATAACCCAAAACCGAACCCTAAACCTAACCCTAACCCTAACCCTTACCCATACCCTAACCCTAACCCTAACCCTATCCTAACCCTAACCCTAACCCTAAACCGTACCCTGACACTAACCCTATCCCTAACCCTAACACTATCCCTAACCCTAACTCTAACCATACCGTAACCCTAACCCTAACCCTAACACGTTCCATAACCCTAACCCTAACCCTAAACCGAAAATAACCCTAACCCGTACCCTAACCTTAACCCTAACCCTAACCCTAACCCTAACACTGACAGTAAACCTAACACTAACTGTAACCATAACCCTAAACTGTACCCTAACCGTAACTCTACCCTAATCCTAACCATAATCCTAATTTTAAACCTAACCCTCAGCCGTATCCTAAACCTAACCACAACCCTACCCAACCGTAATACTAATACTAATCCTAACCCTTACGATAACCAGTACCCTAAACCTAAACCTAACACTAACATTATCCCTCACCAGTTCCCTAACACTAACCCTAACCCTAACAGTAATCTTAAACATAACCCTTACTCTAACCCGTACCCTAAAACTAATCCCAACCCTAACACTAAAACTAAGACTAAACTTAATACTAACTATAACCATAACCCTAAACCGTACACTAACCGTAACCCTAACCCTAATCCTAACACTAACCGTAACATTAACCCTAACCTTAACCCTGACCGGTATCCTAACACTAAACCTAACCCTAAACCTAACCCTAACCAGTCCCTTAACCGAAACCCGTATCCTAAACCTGACACTAACCCTAACCCTAACCAGTACCCTAACTCTAGCACTAACTCTAGCCCTAACCAAAACCCATTCCCTTACTCTAAACATAACCCTAATCCTAACCAGTACTCTAACACTAACCCTAACCCTATCCCTAACACTAACCCTAAACCTAACACCGTAACCATAACCATAACCAGTAACCTAACCCTATCCCTAACCCTAATCCTAACACTAACCCTAACATTAACCATGACCCTAACCCTAACCGGTATCCTAACCCTAAACCTAACACTAACACTAACCCTAACCTAACCCTAACCTAACCCTAACCCATATCCTAAACCTGACACTAACCCTATCCTAACCTAACCCTAACCCGCACTCAACCCTAAACCTAACACTAACACTAACCCTAACCTAACCCTAACCACTACCCTAATCAGAACCTAACCCTAAACCTAACCCTAACCAAAACCCTAAACCTAACCCTAACCAGTAGCCTAACCCTAACCCTAACGCTAACCCTTACACTGACCCTAACCCTAACCCTAACACCAACCCTAACCCTAACCCTAACCTGTACCGTAACCCTAAACCTAAACCTAACCCTAACACTAACAATGACCGTACTCTAACCCTAACCCCAATCCTAACTTAACCCTAACCAAAACCTAAACCCTAATCCTAACCCTAACCCTTACCCTAACACTAACACTAACACTAACACTAACACTAACCCTAAGCCTAACCATAACTGTACCGTAACCATTACCGTAAACCTTACCCGTACTGTAACCCTACCCTAACCCTAACCTTAATACTAACCCTAACCCTAACCATACCCATACCCTAACCCTGAACCGAACCCTAACCCGTACCCTAAACAGTACCCCAACCCTAACCCTAACCCTAACCCTTAAGCTAACCCCAACACTAACTCTAACCCTAACCAGTACCCTAACAATAACCCTAACCTTAACCCTAACAGTAAACCTAGCCGTAACACTAACCCTAACCCTAACCTGTAACCTAAATCTAACCTTGACCCTAAACCTAACCTTAACCCTAACCCTAACCCTAATGAAAACCCTCACCCTAAACCTAACCCTAGTCAAAACCTAAACCTAACCCTAACCCTAAACCTAACCCTATCCTTACACTAACCCTAACACTAATACTAACACTAACCCTAACCCTAACACTAACACTAATACTAACCATAACTCTAACCATAACCAGTAACCTTAACCTAAACATAAACCTAACTCTAACCCTCACCCTTACCCTAACACTAACATTAATCCTAACCCTAATACTAATCCTAAATCTAACCATAACCATAACCCGTACCCTAACCCTAATCCTAACACTAGCCCCAACATTAACCCTAACCCTAACCCTAACACTAACCGATACCCTAACACTAATCCTAACCCAAACCCTAACTGTAACCAGCACCCTAACCTTCACCGGAACCTAAACCTGACACTAACCCTAAACCTAACCCTAACCATAAACCTAACTCTACCCCGTACCCTAACATTTACCCTAACCCTAACCCGTACCCTAACTCTAACCCTAATAAGAGCCCTAAGCAAAATTAGTTCCATTAGCCTAACCCTAACTCTAAACCTAACCCTTACCCATACCCTAACCCTAAACCTAACCCTAACCCTAACACTAACCCGTACCCTAACCCTAACCCTAACCATAACCCTAACAACACTAAACCTAACACTAGCACTAACACTAACCCTAAGCCTAACCATAACCGTACAGTAACCCTAACACTAACCCAAACCCTTAACCATACCTTAAACCTAATCCTAACCCTTATCCTAAACCTAACCCTAACACTGACACTAACCCTTACCCTATCACTAACCCTAACCCTAACCCTAACCCTAACCCTAACCCTAACCCTAACCCTAAACCTAACCCTAATCCGTAACCTAAAGATAACCCTAACACTAACCCTAACCCTAACCCTAATACTAACCCTAACTCTTACTATAATGGGTACCCTAAACCTAATCCTAACCCTAACACTCACCCTCACCATTAACCTAACACTAACCCTAACCCTAACACTAATCCTTAACCTAACCCTTACCCTAACCTGTACAATAAACCTAACCCTAAACCTAACCCTAACCATAACCATAACCCTAACCGGTACACTAACCCTAAAACTAAACCTAATCCTAACAGTAACCCTAACATTAACCCTAAGCCTAAAGCTAACTGGTACCCTAACACTAAACCTAACCCTAACCAGTACCCTAACACTAACCCGTATCCTAAACCTGACACTAACCCTAATCCTAACCCTAACCCGTACCTTAAACATAAACATAAACCTAACCCTAACACTAACACTTACCCTAACCCTAACCTAACCTAACCGTAACGTAAGGCTATCCCTAACCCTAACCCTAACCCTAATCCTTAACCCTAACCCTAACCCTAACCCTAACCCTAACCCTAACCCTAACCCGAACCCTAACCCTAACCCTCACCCTAACCCAAACCCTGACCCTAAACCTAACCCTAACCCGAACCCTAACCATTACCCTAACTCCTAACCCTAATCCGTAACACTAACCCTACTCCTAAACCTAACCTCAACCATAACCCTAACCCTAATCCTAATAGTACCTAACCCAAACCCTAACCTCCTAACTCCTAACTGTAAACCTAACCCTAACTGTTACCCTAACCTGCACTCCTAAACCTCAACCCTAACCCTAACCCTAACCCTAATACTAACTCCTGACCATTACCATAACCTGCACCCTAACCCTAACCTAACCCTAAACCTAACCTCAACCCTAACTCATCGTAACCCTAACCCTAACCTGTAGTAACCCTAACCCTAACACTAAACCTAACACTAATCCGTACCCTAACCTTAAACCTAACCCTAACTCTACTAATAACCCTAATCTTTACCATAACGGTACCTAACGCCAACCCTAACACTAACCAGAACCCTAACCCTAACTCTAAACCTAACCCTAACCCTAACCCTAACCCTAACACTAACCCTAATCCTAACGCATACCCTAACCCTAACCCTAACCCTAACACTAAGCCTAAGACTAACCCTATCCTAACCCTAACCATAATCCGCACACTAACCCTAACCCTAAAACTAACCCAATCTTTACCCTGACCCTAACCCTAACCCTATCCCTAACCCTAACCTGTACCTAAGTCTAACACTAACCCTAATCATAAACTGTACCTAACCCTAACACAAACACTAAACCTAACCCTAACTCGCACTCATCCCTAACCCTAAATTAACCTTAACACTAATCCTAAACCTCACACCTAACCCTAACCATAACTCCAACACTAATCTAAACGTAACCAGTACCCTAAACCTAAACCTAACCCTAAACCTAACTAACCAGTTCCCTAACCCTAACCTCATTCTAACCCTAACACTAACCCTCACACTAACCCTAACTGTATCGGAATCCTAACCCTAACACTAACCCATTCCCTAACGCTAACCCTAACCGTAACCTAAACCTAACCCTAACCCTAATGCAAACCCTAAACCTAACCCGTACCAGTACCCTAACCCTCACCTAAACTTAACCCTAACACTAATCCTAACCCTTCACCTAATCCTTACCATAACCAAAACACTAATCCTAATCCTATCCTAATCCTAACTAGTACCCTAACCCGTAAAATAACCCTAAATCCAGCCCTAACCTATACCCTAACACTTACCCTAACCCTAACTCCTAACCCGCACTCCAAACTCTAACCCTAACCCTAACCCTAAACCGCACTGTACCCCAACCCTAACTCCTAACCCTAACCCTAATCAAAAGCCATTCTCAACCCACACCCTAACCCTAAACTGCACATAACCCTAGCCCTAACTCCTAACTCTGACCCTAACCCTAACCTTAAACTAACCCTAACCCTAACCATTACCCGCACTCAGCCCTGAACCTAACTCCAACCCTAATCCTAACCAGTACCCTACTGTAACCCTAACCATAAACCTAAACCTAACCGTAACACTAATACGTACCCTAACCCTAACCCTAATCGTAATCCTAACCAAAAGCCGTACCCTAACCCTAACAGTAACTCTAACCCTAACGCTAACACTAATAGTACTCAACACCTAACTCTTACCTGAACACTATGACTTACCCCAACCCTAACCCTAACTAACCTCACCCTATCCTAACACAGTAACCCTAACCCTAACCCTTACCTGCTATCTGCACATAACCCTAAACCTAAACCTAACCCTCAACCTAAAACGAACCTTAACCCTAACCCTAACCTGAACCCTACCCTGACCCTAACTCTACCTAGCATTTCCCCAACGCTAACCTTAACCCTAACCCTAACCCTAACTCCAGTACCGTAACCCTAAACCAAACCCTAACACCTACCTTAACTCCTAAACCTAACCTGCACACTAACACTAACCTTAACCTGCACTCAGTCCAAACCCTAACCTGTAACCCTAACCATACACTAACCTCACCAGACCCTAAAATTAATCCTAACCCTGACCCTAACTCTACCTAGCATTTCAACGCTAACCTTAACTCCTAACCCTAACCTTAACCTAACAACCCTAAACCTAAACACTAAACCTAACCCTAACCATAACCCTAAACCTAACCCGTACACTAATGCTAACCTTAACCTGTACCCTAGTCCAAACCCTAACCTGTAACCTAACCATAACACTAACCCTAACCGTACCCTAACCCTAACCCTAACCAAAACCCTAACCCTAACCCTAACCCTACCCTAACCCAAACACTAACCCTAACCCTAAACATAACCAGGACCCTAACTCTAACTCCTAACCCTAACTCTAACCAAAGCCTGCTCCTAACCCTAACCCTAACCCTAACCATAACCCGAACCTGAACCGAACCCTAACTCTAACCAGAACCCTAACCCTAACCCTAACCCTAAACCATACCTTAACCCTAACCCTAACCCGTAACCTAACCCTAAACCTAACCTGTACCCTAACCCTAACCCTAACCCTAACCCTAACCGGTACCATAACCCTAAACCTTAATCCTTACCCTAACCGTAACTAGTACCCCAACCCTAACCCTAACCCTAACCCTAACCCTAACCCTAACCCTAACCCCTAACCCTACCCGTACCCTAACCCGAAACCTAACCCTAACCCTAACCCTAAAAAGGACACCAACCCTAACACTAACCCTAACCCTAAGCATATTGTAAACCTAAACCTAAGCCTAAACCGTACCCTAACCCTAACCCTATCCGTAACACTAACCCTTACCCTAAACCTAACCCTAACCAAAACCCTAACCCTAATCCTAACCATACCGTACCCCTAACCCAAACCCTAACCCTACCGTAACCCTCATCCTAACGCTAACTGTACCGTAACCATAACACTAATCCTAACCCGAACCCTAAACCTAACCCTAACCTGTAACCTAAACCTAACGCTACCCTAACCCTGATACTAACCCTAACCCTTACCATAACCAGTACCATAACCCTAACCTAACCCTAACACTAACCTTCACCAGTACCCTAATAATAACCATAACCCTAACCCTAACACTAACTCAAACCCTAACGCTTGCACTAAACCGTACTCTAAACCTAATCCTAACCCTACCCTAACCCTACCACTAAACCTAACGCTAACACTAACTGTAACCATAAATCAAATGCTAAACCAAACCCTAACCCTAACACTCACCCTAACCCTAACCGTACCGTAACCCTAACCCTAACCCTAACACTAACCCGTCCCCTAACATTAACCTTAATCCTAACCCTAACAAAACCCATTCCCTAACACTAACCCTAACCCTAACACTAACCTTAACACTAACCAGTACCCCACTCTAACCCTAACCCTAACCCTAACACTAACACTAACCCTACCCTAACCCTAACCATGCCGTAACCCTAACCCTAAGCCTAACCGTAACCCTAAACCTAACCCTAAACCTAACCCTAACCGTACCCTAAACCTAACCGTAACCCAACCCTTAACCCTAAACCTAAACTTAATACTAACCCTAACCCTTACCATAACTGGTACACTAAATCTAAACCTAACCCTAACACTAACCCTCACCAGTACCCTAACCCTAACCCTAACCCTAACCCTAAACCTAACCTTAACACTAACCCTAACCCTAATCCTACCGTAACCCTAACCCTATCCTGTACCCTAAACCTAACCCTAATCCTATTGCTCACCCTAACCTGTATCCTACACCTAACCCTAAGTCTAACACTAAACCTAACCCTAACCTGTACTCTAACACTAACCCAAACCCTAAACCTAACCCTAACCCTAAACCTAACCCTAAACCTAACCCTAAGAAGTACCCTAATCCTAACCAGTGTCCTAAACATAACACTAAACCTAAACCTAACCCTAACCCGTACCGTAACCCTTACCCAAACCCTAACACTAACCCTAACCCTAACCATAAACCTTACCATAGCCCTGAACCTAAGCCTAACACTAACCCTAACCCTTCCCTAACCCTAACCCTAACCCTAACCCTAACCCTAACCTAACCGTCACCCTCACGAAAACCCATTCCCGAACCCTAACCCTAACCCTAAACTTAATGTTAACACTAATCCTAACCCTACACCTAACCCTTACAATAACCCTAACACTAATCCTAAACCTAAACCTAAACGGGACCCTAAACCTAACCCTAACCCTAAAGCTAACCGGTGTCCTAAACATAACACTAAACCTAACCCTAACCATAACCCGTACCCTAACCCTGAACCTAAGCCTAACCCTAACCCTAACAAGTATCCTAAACCTAACACTAACACTAACCCGAACCCGTATCCTAACATTAACCCTAAGCCAAAACCTAACATTTACCTGTACCCTAACCCTAAACCCAACCCTAACCCTAAACCTAACACTAAACTAACCATAACCCGTACACTAATCCTAATCCTAACTCTAACCCTAACCCTAAACCTAACCAAAACCCTAATCCTAACCCAAACCCTAACACTAACCTGTACCCTAACCCTAACACTAACCCACACCCTAACCCTAAACGTACCATACCTTAACCCTAACCCTACTCGATCCTTACCCTAACCCTAACCTACCCTAAACCTACCCTAACCCGTAACCTAATCTTAACCCTAACCCTAATCCTAATACTAACCCTATCCCTTATCATAACCAGTACCCTAAATCTAAACCTAACCCTAACACTCTCCCTCACCAGTAGTGTAACACTAACCATAAACCTAACCCTAACACTTACCCTAACCATAACCATAACCAGTACGCTGTATCTAACTTAAGTCTAACACAGATCCTAAAACCTAACCCTAAACCGTACCCTAAACCTAACCCTAAACTAAACCCAAACTAATCCTATCCCTACACCTAACACTTACCATAATCCTAGACTAATCCTAACAGTAACACTAAACGGTACTCGATACCTAAACCTAAGCCTAAACCTAACGCTAATCAGTACCCTAAACCGAACCCGTATCTGAATCCCAACACTAACCCTATCTCTAACCTTAACCCGTACCGTAACCCTAACCCAAACCCTAACACTAACCCTAACCCTAACCATACCCGGACCCTAGCCCTGAACCTAACCGTAACCCATAACCTAACCCTATCCATAACCCTGACCAAAACCCATTCCCAAACCCGAACCCTAACCCTAACCAGGTCCCTAACCTTAACCCTAACACTAACACTAACCCTAACCCTAACCCTAAACCTAACCCTAACAGTAACGCTAACCCTAACCCGTACCGTAACCCTAAACCTAACCCTAACCCTAACCCTAACCCTAAACCTTACCCGTACCCTAACCCTAACCCTAATCCTAACCCCAACCCTAACCCTAACCCTAACCCTAACCCTAAACGTAACCCTAACCCTAACACTAACCAGTACCCCAACCCTAACCCTAACCCTAATCCTAACGCTAACCCTAACCCTGACCCTAACCCTAACCCTAACCCTAACCCTAACACTAAACCTCACCCTAAACCTAACCGTACTTTAACCCTAATCCTAAATCTAACCCATACTGTAACCCTAACCCTAATCCTAACCCTAACCAAAACCCGTACCCTAACCCTATCCCTAACCTTAACCCTAAACCTAACCCTAACCCTAACGCGTACCCTAACCCTAACACTAATCCTAACCCTAACCAAAACCCGTAGCCTAAACCTAACCCTAACACTAATACTAACCAGTACCCCAACACTAACCCTAACACTAACTCTAACCCTAACCCTAACCCTAACACTAACCAGTACCCCAAACCTACCCTAACACTAACACTAACCCTAACCCTAACCCTAACACTAAACCACACACCAACCCTAACAGTACCATAACCCTAACCCTAACCTGTACCGTTACCCTAAACCTAACCCTAACTCTAAACCTAAACCTAACCCGTACCCTAACCCTAATGCTAACCCTAGCAGTACCTCAACCCTAAACCTAACGCTAAACCTAACCCAACACTAACCCTAACCCTAACCCTAACACCAACTCAAAGCCTAACCCTATCCGTACCGTAACCATAACTCTAATTATAACCCTACACTAACCCTATTACTAACCCTAACCCTTAACATAACCCGTAGCCTAACCCTAAACCTAACCCTAACACTAAACCTAACCAGTCACCTAACACTAACCCTAACACTAACTCTTACCCTAACCCTAAACCTAACCCTAACCCGTAACCTAAACCTAACGCTAACCCTACCCTAACACAAATCCTCACCCTAACCCTAAATGTGACCCTAACCCTAACCCGTAACTTAACCCTAACACTAACCCTAACCCTAACCCGTACCCGTTCCCTAAATCAAACCTTATACTTAACCCTAACCCGTATCCTAACTCTCACCCTAAACTTAACTCTAACACTAATTCTAAGCCTACACCTATCCCTTGCCATAACCCTAACACTAATCCTAACTCTAATCCTAACCAGTACCCTAACCCTAAACCTAACCCTAAACCTAACCCTAACGAGTTCCTTAAACATAACCCTTATCCTAACCCTAGCACTGACCCTAACCCTAACCCTAACCCGTACCATAACGCTAACCAAACCCTAACATTAACCCTAAACCCAACCATAAGCCCTACCCTAGCCCTGAACCTAAGCCTAAACCTAACCCTAACCAGTACCCTAACCCAAACCCTACCCCGTACCCTAACCCTTACCCTAACCCTAACCTGTATCCTAATTCTAACCCTAACCCTAACCCTAACCAAAACCCATTCCCTAACGCTAACCCTAACCCTAAACCAAACACTAACCTTAACCCGTACCCTAGCCCTAACCCTAACCCTAACCCTAACCCTAAACCTAATAACAACCCTAACCCTGACTGTAAGCCGTACCCTAACCCTACACCTAAACATAACCCTAACCCTTACCAGTACCCTAACACTAACCCTAACTGTAAACCTAACCCTAACCCGTTCCGTAAACCTCACCCTTACCCTAACACTAATACTATCTGTAACCCATCCCATAACCGGTACTCTCACCCTAACCCTAACCCTAACACTAACCCTCACCAGTACCCTAACACTAAGCATAATAGTAATCCTAACACTTACCCTAACCCTTACCCTAACCCGTACCCTAAACCTAAACCTAAACCTAACCGTAACCCTAACACTAACCCTAACCCCAACATTAACCGTAATCATAAACCTAACCTGTACCTAACCCTAACACTAACGAGTACCCCAACCCTAAACCTAACCCTAACCCTAATGCTAACCCTAACCCTACCCCTAACACTAACCCTAATCCTAATGCTAACCGCACCATAACCCTAACTCTAACCCTAACCCAAACCCTAAACCTTCCTCTAACCCGTAACCTAACCCATACCCTAACCCTAATACTAACCCTAATTCTTACCATAACCGGTACCCTAACCCTAACAGTAACCCTCACCAGTACCCTAATATTAACCCTAACCCTAACAATAAACCTAACCCTAACCATAACTATACCCCTAAGCCGTACCCTAACCCAAACCCTAAAGAGTACCCCAACCCTAACCCTAACCCTAGCCCTAACACAAACGCTAAACCTAACCCTAACCCTAACACTAAACCTCACCATAACGCTAACCTTACCATAACCCTAACCCTAACACTAACCCGTCCCCTTACACTACCCTAATCCTTACCCTAACAAAACCCATACCCTAACTCTAACACTAACCCTAACACTAACCTTTACAATAACCAGTACCCCAACTCTAACCCTAACCCTAACCCTAACACTAAACCAAACCCTAATCCTAACACTAACCCTCACACTAACCCTAACCGTACCGTAACCCTAACCCTAACTCTAACCCGTAACCTAACCCTAACCCTAATCCTAACCCTAACCAAAACCCGGTACCCTAACCCCTACCCCTAAAGCTAACCCTAACCCTAACGCATACCCTAACCCTAACTCTAATCCTAACCCTAACCAAAACCCGTACCCTTAACCTAACCCTAACCCTTACACTAACCAGTACCCCAACCCTAACCCTAACCCTAACACTAACACTAACTCTCACCCTAACACTAACAGTACCGTAACCCGAAACCTAACCCTAACCCGTACTGTACTGTTACCCTAACCCTAACCCTAACCATAAACCTAAACCTAACCCTAACCCTAACCCTAACCCTAACCCTAACCTGTATCCCAACCCTACCCCTAACCCTAACCCAAACACAACCCTAACCCTAACCCTAACACCAACCCAATCATAACCCTAACTGTACCCTAACCATAACTCTAACACTAACCCATACTGTAACACTAACCTAACCCTAAACCCAACCCTAACCCTTATCTAACCCTAATCCTGACACTAACACTAACCCTAATACTAACCCTAACCCTTACCATAACCCGTACCCTAAACATAAACCTAAACCTAACGCTTACCCTAACCAATCACCTAACACTAACACTAACCCTAACCCTAACCTTAACCTGTAACCTAAACCTAACACTAACCCTACCCTAACACGAACCCTCACCTTAACCCTAACGGTGACCCTAACCCTAACCCATACCTTAACCCTAACACTAACCCTAAACCTAACCCTAACCCGTACCCTAACCCTAATGCAAACGCTATACCTAACCCTAACCCGTACCCTAACCCTCACCCTAAACTTAACCCTAACACTAATCCTAACCATACACCTAACACTTTGCATAATCCTAACACTAATTCTAACGCTAATCCTAACCGGTACACTAACCCTAAACATAACCCTAAACCTAACACTAATGAGTACCCTAAACTTAACCCTTATCCTAACCCTAGCACCGACCCTAACCTTAACCCTAACCCATACTGTAACCCTAACCAAACCCTAATATTAACCATAAACCCTACCCTAGGCCTGAACCTAACCCTAACCCTAACACTAACACTAACCCTCACCAGTACACTAATATTAACCTTAACCCTAACAATAAACCTAACCCTAACCCTAACCGTAACCATACCCCTAAGCCATACCCTAACCCAAACCCTAAAAAGTACCCCAACCCTAACCCTAACCCTAGCCCTAACACAAATGCTAAACCTAACCCTAACCCTAACACTAAACCTCACCATAACGCTAACCTTACCGTAACCCTAACCCTAACACTAACCCGTCCCCTTACACTACCGTCAGCCTACCTCGTGTCCTTACCCTTACCCTAAACCTAACCTGTACCCTATCTCTAACCCTAACCCTAATCCTAACCAAAACCCGTTCCCTAACCCTAACCCTAACCCTAACCCTACCCCTAACCTGTACCCAAACCCTAACCCTAACCCTAATCCTAAACCTAACCCTAACCCGTACCCTAACCCTAACCCGTACCCTAAACCTAACCCTAAACCTAATTATAACCCTAACCCTGACCATAAGCCGTACCCTAACCCTACACTTAAACATAACCCTAACCCTTACCAGTACCCTAACACTAACCATAACGCTAACCCTAAACCTAGCCCATTCCCTAAACCTCACCCTAACCCTAATGCTAATACTATCTGTAACCCTTACCATAAACAGTACTCTCACCCTAAACCTAAACTAATACTAACCCTTACCAGTACCCTAAAACTAACCATAACACTAATCCTAACACGAACCCTAACCCTTACCCTAACCCATTCCCTAAACCTAACTCTAAACCTAACCGTAACCCTACCACTAACCCTAACATTAACAGTAATCATAACCCTAACCCGTACCCTAACACTAACCAGTACCCCAACCCTATCCCTACCCTATCCTAAACCTAACGCTAACCCTAACCCTAACCCTAACACTAACCCTCATGCTAACGCTAACCGTACTTTAACCCTAACACAAACCCTAACCCGAATCCTAAACCTAACCCTAACCTGTAACCTAACCCTCAACCTAACCCTAACCCTAACCCTAATACTAACCCTAACCCTAACCCTAATACTAACCCTAACCCTAACCCTCACCAGTATGCTAATAATAACCATAACCCTACCCCTAACACTAAGACTAACCCTAACCCTTACCCTAAACCGTACCCTAAACCTAATTCTAACACTAACCCTAACGCTAACAATAAACCTAAACCTAATCCTAACCGTAACCATAACCCTAACACGTACCCTAACCCTAACACTAAACAGTACCCCAAAACTAACCCGACCTAATCCTAACACAAACGCTAAACCTAACCCTAACCCTAACACTAACCCTCACCCTAATCCAAACCGTAACAGAACCCTAACCAAACACTAACCCGTCCCCTAACACTAACCCTAAACCTAACCCTAAAAAAACCTGTTCCCTAACTCTAACCGTAAACCTAACACTAACCTTAACACTAACCAGTACTCCAACTCTAACCCTAACCCTAACCCCTAACCATAACCCTAACCCTAACCCTAATACTAACCCTAACCCTCACCAGTACGCTAATAATAACCATAACCCTACCCCTAACACTAAGACTAACCCTAACACTTACCCTAAACCGTACACTAAACCTAATCCTAACACTAACCCTAACAATAAACCTAAACCTAATCCTAACTGTAACCATAACCCTAACACGTACCCTAACCCTAACACTAAACAGTACCCCAAACCTAACCCGACCTAATCCTAACACAAACGCTAAACCTAACCCTAACCCTAACACTAACCCTCACCCTAACCCAAACCGTAACAGAACCCTAACCAAACACTAACCCGTCCCCTAACACTAACCCTAATCCTCACCCTAAAAAACCCGTTCCCTAATTCTAACCGTAAACCTAACACTAACCGTGACACTAACCAGTACCCCAACTCTAACCCTAATCCTAACCCTAACCCTAACCCTAACGCTAACCCAAACCCTAACTTTAACACTAACCCTCAACCTAACTCTAACCGTACCCTAACCCTAACCCTAAACCTACACCGTATGGTAACCCTAACCCTAGCCCGAACCCTAAACCTAAACCTAACCCGTCACCTAACCCTAAACCTAACCCTAACACTAACGCTAACATTAACTCTAACCCTAACCCTAACTGGAACCCTAACCTAAACCTAACCCTACACTAACCCTAACCATTACCTTAACAGTAACCCGTATCTTAACCCTCACACTAACACTACCCCTAACCCTACCCCGTACCCTAACCCTAAACCTAACCCTAACACTAACCATAACACTAACCATAACCCGTACCCTAGCCCTGAACCTAAGCCTAACCCGAAAACTAACCCTAACCCTAACCCGAAACCTAACCCTAACCCTAACCCTAACCAAAACCCTAACACTAACCCTAAACCTAACTCTAACAATAACCCTAACCCTAACCCTAACCCTAACCATAATACTAACCCTAACCCTAACCGTTAAATCTAAACCTAACCCTTCCCTAACACAAATCAAAACCCGTTCCCTAACCATAACCCTAACCCTAAACCATATCGTAACCCGAACACTAACCCTTACCATACCAAAACCCTAACCCTAACCCTAATCCTAACCCTAACCCGCATCCAAACCCTAGCACTAACCCTAACCCTAACCCTAAATCGTACCGTAATCCTATCCCTAAACCTACCCCGTACCCTAACCATTACCCTAACCCTATACCGTACCCTAACTCTAACCCTAACCCTAGCCCTAACCAAAACCCATTCCCTAACCCTAACCCTAACCCTAAACCGTACCGTAACCCAAACCGTGACCCTAACCTTTACCTGTACTCTAACCCTAACCCTAAACCTAACCCTAAACCTAACCCCAACCAGTACCCTAACACTAACCCTAAACCTAACCCTAACACAAACCCTAACCCTAATCCTAGCCTGTAAACTAAAACTCATCCTAACCCTAAACCTGACCCTACCCTAAACCTAACCTTAACACTAACACAAACCCTAAACCTAAACCTAACCGACCCTAACCCTAACCCTAACCCTAACCCTAACACTAACCCTAAACCTAACCCTAACCCTAACCCTAACCCTAACAGTAAACTAACCCTTATCCTAAACCTAACCCTAACCTTACCCTAACCCGAACCCTAACCCTAACCCTACCCTTAACCCTAACCCTAAACCTAATACTAACCCTTACCCTTACCACAAACGGTACGCTAAATCTAACCCTAACCCTAACACTAACCCTCACCAGTACCCTAACACTAACCCTAACCCTAACCCTAACCTTAATACCAACCCTCAAGCTAACCCTAACCGTACCGTAACCCTAATCCAAACTGTAACCCTAACCCTAACCCTAACCCTAACCTAAGCCTGACCCTAATACTAACCCTAAGCCTTACCATAACACGTACCGTAAACTTAAACCTAACCCTAAACCTAATCCTAACCCAAACCCTAACTCTAACCCTAACCGTAACCTAACCCTAACCATCATACTAACCCTAAACCTTACCATTACCCGTACCCTAACCGTAACCCTAACCATAATTGAAACCCTAACCAGTACCCGAACACTAACCCTAACTCTAACCGTAACCTGTAACCTAAACCTAACCCTAACCCTAACCCTAATCCTAATACGAACCTAACCCTAACCGTTAAATCTAACTCTAACCCTTCCCTAACACTAACCGAAACCCGTACCCTAACCATAACCCTAACCCTAAACTGTACCGTAACCCGAACACTAACCCTTACCGGTGCCCAAACCCTAAACCTAACCCTAACCCTGAACCTAACACGAAACCAAACCCAAACCCAATGCTAATCCTAACCCTAACCCGCATCCTAACCCTAGCACTAACCCTAACCCTAACCCTAAATCGTACCGTAACCCTATCCCTAAACCTACCCCGTACCCTAACCCTTACCTTAACCGTATACCGTACCCTAACTCTAACCCTAACCCTAGCCCTGACCAAAACCTGTTCCCGAACCCTAACCCTAACCCTAAACCATACCGTAACCCAAACCGTGACCCTAACTTTTACCCGTACTCTAACCCTAACCCTAAACCTAACCAAAACCTAACCCTAAACCTAACCCCAACCAGTACCCTAACACTAACCCTAATTCTAACGCTAACACAAACCCTAACCCTAACCCGTAACCTAAACCTAATCCTAACCCTACACCTGACCCTACCCTAAGCCTAAACCTAACACTAACACTAACACTAACCCTAAACCTAACCCTAACCCTAACCCTAACCCTAACCCTAAACCTAAACCTAACCCTAACCCTAACACTAACTCTAACCCTAACCCTAACCGTAAACCTAACCCTTACACTAAACCTAACCCTAACCTTAACCTAAACCTAACCCTAACCCCACCATTAACCCTAACCAAACCCTAATACTAACCCTAAACCTTACCATAACTGGTGCCCTAAATCTAAACCAAACCCTCTCACTGACCCTCACCAGTACCCTAATCCTAACCCTAACCCTAAACCGACCCTAACCCTTACCCTCACCTGAACCCTTAACCTAACCCTAACCCTAACCCTAACTTGAACTCCAAACCCTAACGCTAACCCTAACCACAACCCAAACCCTCACCCTTACCCTAACCCTAACCCTAACCCGAACCTGAACCCCAAACCGAACCCTAACCTCAACCCTAACCCTAACCCTCACCAGAAACGTAACCCTAATCAGAACCCTAACCCGAAACCTACCCTACCCTAACCCTAACCCTAAACCTAACCTTAACCCAAACCCTAAACCTAACACTAACCCTAACCCGTTCCTGAACCCCAAAACCTAACCTTAACCCTAACCCAAACCCAAAACCTAACACTAACCTTAACCCTAACCCTAACACCTAACTCTAACCCGAACCCTAACCCTAAACAGAACCCTAACCCTAATCTGAACCCTAACCCTAAATCTAACCCCAACCCGAACCCTAACCCTAGCCCGAACCCTAACCCTAAAACGAACCCTATCACTAACACTAACCCGATCCCTAATCGAACCCTAACCCTAACCTAAACCCTAACCCAAATACTAACCTGAACCCGAACCCTAACCCTTACCCGAACCTTAACCCTTATCCTATCCGAAACCCTAAACCAATACCCTATACCGACCCTAACCCTAACCCTAAACCTAACCACAAACATAACCCTACCCCGAACACTAACCCTAACCCGAACCCTAACCCTAACCCGAACCCTAATCCTGACCCTAACCCCAACACTAACGCTAACGCTCACCCTAAACCTAACCCTTACCCGAACCCTAACCCGAATCCTAACCCTTCCCTAACCCTAAACCTAACCCTAACCCGAACCCTAACCCTAACACTAAACCTAAACCGAACCCGAACCCTAACCCTAACACGAACCCTAAACCTAACCCAAACCCTAAACCTAACCCCAACCCGAACCCTAACCCTAACCCGAACACAAACCTGAACCCCTAAACCTAACCCTAACCCTAACCCAAACACTAACCGTAACCTTAACCCGAACCCTAAACCTAACCCGAACCCTAACCTAACCCGACCCCTCACCCTAACCCGAACCCAAACCCTAACCCTGACCCTAACCCCAACCCTAACCCTAACCCTCACCCTAAACCTAACCCTAACCCGAACCCTAACCCTAACACTAAACCATAACTGGACCCGAACCCTAACCCTAACACGAACCCTAACCCTGACCCTAAACCTAACCCTAAACCTAACCCGAACCGTAATCCTACCCCTAACCCTAACACGAATCCTAACCCTAAACCTAACCCGAACCCTAGACCTAATCCTAACCCTAACGCTAAACCTAACCTGAACACGAACCTGAACCCCTAAACCTAACCCTAACCCAAACACTAACCCTAACCTTAACCCGAACCCTAACCCGAACCCTAATCTAACCCGACCCCTAACCCTCACTCGAACCCGAACCATAACCCTAACCCTAACACAAACTCTAACACGACCCGAACCCGAACCGTAACCCTAACCCTAACCCTAAGTCTAACCATAACCTTACCCCGAAACCTAAACCTAATTCGAACCATAACCCTAACCCTAATCCGAACCCTAACCCCAACCCGAACCCTAACCCTAACACTAATCCTAACCTGAATGTAACCCTAACCCTAACCCGAACCCAAACCCTAACCTGAACCCTAACCCTAACACTAACCCTAACCTTAACATGAACCCTAACCCTACCCGACCCCTAAACCTAACCCGAACCCGTACCCTAAACCTAACCCTAACACGAACGTTAACACGACCCGAACCCTTACCTGACCCGAACCCTAAACCTAACCCCAACCCAACCCTAACCCAAAACGCTAACCCGAACCTTAACCCTAACCCTCACCCTAACCCTAAGCCTAACCATAAACGTACCCCGAACCCTAACCCGAACCCGAACCATAACCCTAACCCTAACCAGAACCCTAACCCTAACTCGATCCCAAACCCTAACACTAACCCTAACCCGAAACCTAAAACTAACCCTAACCCGAACCCTAACCCTGATCTGTACCCTAACCCTAACACTAATCCTCACCCGAACGCGAACCCTAACCCTAACCCGAACCCTAACCCTAACCCTAACCCTTACCCTAACCCGAAACCTAACCCTAACCCTAACCCGAACCCTAACCCTAACCCGAACCAGAACCCTAATCCCAATCCAAACCCTAATCCTAACCCTAACCGTGACCCGAAACCAAACCCGAATCCTAATCCGTACCCGAACCCGAACCCTCACCCTAACACTAACCAGAAACCTAACCCGAATCTCACCCTAACCCGGACCCTAACCCTAACCCGAACCCTAACCCGAACCCTAAACCGAAACCGAAACCAAACCCTAACCATAACCCTAACTCGAAACCGAACTCTAATCCTAACCCTAAACCTTAACCGACCCTAAGCCTAACCCGAACCTGAACCGTAACCGTAACCCTAACCCTAACCCGATCCCGAACCCTTAAACATAAACCTAACCCTAACCCAACCTCATCCCTAACCGTAACCCTAACCCCAACCCTAACCCTAACCCTCACTCTAAACCTAACCCTAACCCGAACCCTAACCCAAAACCTAACCCTACACTAACGCTAACCCTAACCCGAACCCGAACCCTAAACCTAACCGTAACCCTACTTGAAACCGAACCTTAACCCTAACCCGAGTCCTTAACCCTGACCCTAAACCTAACGCTAACCCTAACCCTAACCCAAACCCTAATCCTAACCATAACCCTAACCCAAAACCTAACCCTAAACCTAACCTGATCCCTAAACCGAACCCTAACCTAACCCGAAACCTAACCCGAACCCGAACCTGAAACCCTAAATCTAACCTTAACCCTAACCCTGACCCAAACCCTAACCTTAACCTTAACCGTAAACCTAACCCCTAACCCTAACCCGAACCCTAACACTAACCCTAACACGAACCCTAACCCTAACCAGAACCCTAATCCTAACCCGAAACCTAACCCTAAACCTAACCGTAACCCGAACCCTAACCCTAACCTAACCCTAACTTTAACACGAACCCTAACCATAACACTAACCCGATCCCTAACCCAAACCTTAACCCTAACCCGAATGCTAACCCGAACCTGAACCCTAACCCTAACCCTAACCCTAACCCCTAACCCCTAACCCTAACCCTAACACTAACCCTAATCATAACCCGTACCCACACCTTAACTCTAACCCTCACCCTAACCAGAACCCTAACCCTAACCCTAACATGTACCCTAAACCTAACCCTAACCCTAACAGTACCCTAACCCTAATCCTAACACTAACCCATACCCTAAACCTAACCCTAACACTAACCCTAACCCTAACCCTAAATTGTACCGTAACCCGTACCCTAACCCTAATCCTAACCCGTACCCTAAATCTAACGCTAACCCTAACCCGTACCCTAACCCTAATCCTAACCCCAACCCTAACCATAACCTCTACCCTTACCCTAACTCTAACCCTAAACCTAACCCTAATCCTAACCGGTACCCTAACCCTAACCCTAAACCTAACCCTCACCCTAACCAGTACCCTCACCCTAACACTAACCCTAACTGGTAACCTAACCCTAAACCTACCCCTAACCCTTACACATATCCTAACCCTAACCCTAAACCTAAACCTAACCTGTATCCTAACCCTAAAACTAAACCTAACCCTCACCCGTAACCTAACCATAAACCTCACCCTAACCAATACCCTAACCCTGACCTTAACCCATACCCTAACACTAACCCTAACCCCTACCATAACCCGTAACATAACCCGTACCCTTACTGTAACCCTAACCCGTACCCTAACCCTAAACCAAACCCTAAACCTAACCATTACCTTAACCCTAACCTGTACCCTAAACCTAAAACTAATGCTAACCCTAACCCCTACCCTATCCATAACCCTAACCCTAACCAGTACCATAACCCTAACCCTAACCCTAACCCTAACACGTACCCTAACCATAAACCTAACCCGTACCGTTACCCTAACCCTGACCCGTAACCTAAACCTAACCCTAACCCCTTCCCCAAAACGTACCCTAAACCTAACCCTAACCCTAACCCTAACACGTACCCTAACCCTAACACTAAACCTAACACTAACCCTATCCCGAAACCTAACGCTAACCCTCACCCTAACCAGTACCCTAACCCTAACCCTAACCCTAACCCTAACATGTACCCTAACCCTAACCCGTACCCTAACCCGTACCCTATCCCGTAAACTAGCCATAAACCTAACCCGTACCCTAACCCTAATTCGTAACTTTACCCTAACCCTAACCCTAACCCTAACGGGTACCCTATTCCGTACCTAACCCTAATCCTAAACCGTACCCTAAACCTAACCCTAACCCTAACCAGTACACTAACCCTAACCCGTACCCTAACCCTAACCCTAACCCTAACCCGTATCCTAACCCTTAACCTAACCCTAAACCTAACCCTAACCTGTACCCTAACCCTAACCCTATCCGTAACCAGGACCCTAACCCTAACCCTAACCCTAATCCTAACCCGTACCCTAACCCTAAACCTAACCCTAACCCTAACCCATAACCTAACACTAACCTGTACCCTAACCAGTACCCTCACCATAAACCTAACCCTATCCGTAACCCGTACCAAAACCCGTACCCTAACCCCTACACTAACCCGTAAACTAACCCAGAATCTAACCCTATTCTGTACCGTAACCCGTACCCTAAACCTAACCCTACCCTGTAACCTAATCATAACCCTAACCTAACCCGCATCCTAACCCTAACCCGTAACCTAACCCTAACCCTTACCCTAACCCTAACCAGTACCCTAACCCTAACCCTAACACTAACCCTAAACTTAACCCTAATCCTTACCCATAACCGTACCCTAACCCTACCCTAACCCTAACTCATACATTAAACCTAACCCTAACCCTAACCCTAACACATAACCTAACCCTAACCCTAAACCTAAACCGTACCCTAACCCTAAACCTAACCCTAACCCTAAACCATACCTTAACTCGTACCCTAAACCTAACCCTAACCCGTACCCTAATCATAACCGGTACCCTAAACCATACCCTCACCCGTACCGTATACCACACCCTAACCCGTACCCTGCCCTATTCCTAACTCTAACCCTAACCCTAAACCTAACCCTAAACTTTACCCTAACCTGTACCCTAAACCTAACCCTAAACCGTACCCTAACCCTAACACTAACCTAACCGTAACACGTACCCTAACCCTAACCCTAAGCCTAAACCGTACCCGAACCCTAACCCTAACTCTAGCCCGTACACTAACCCTAAACCTAACGCTAACAGTATCCTAACCCTCAACCTAACCCTAACCCGTACCCTAACCCTAACCCGTAACCTAACCCTAACCCTAACCCTACCCTAACCCTAACCCGTACCTTTACCCTAAACCTAACCAGTACCCTAACCCTAAACCTAACCCTACCTTAGCCATAACCCGTACCCCAAACCTAACCCTAACCCTAAACCGTACCCTAACTCGTACCCTAACCCTAATCCTAACCTGTACACTTACCCGTAACCTAACCCTAACCCTAAACCTAACATGTACCCTAACCGTTATCATTCCACTAACCCGTACCCTAAACCTAACCCTAACCCTAACCAGAACCCTAAGCCTAACCCTAACCGTACCCGTACTCCAGCCTTAACCCTAACGCTAACCCCTCACCCCTAAACCTATCCCGAAACCTAACCTGTACCCTAACCCTAACCCTATCCTTAACCCTAACCCTAACCCTAAGCCTAACCCGAACACTAACCCTTACCCTAAACCTATCCCCAACCCTATCCCTAACACTAACCCTAACACTAACCCTTATCTCTAACCGTAACCCTAACCCGTAAACTAACCCTAACCATAACCCTAAACCTAAACCTAACCCTAACCCATACCCTAACCCGTACTCTAACCTGTATCCTAACCCTAATCCGTAACTTAACCCTAACCCTAACCCGTTCCCTAACCCGTACCCTAACCCTAACCCTAAACCTAACCCTAACCCGTACCCTAACCCATACCCAAACCCTAACCCTAACCCTAACCCTAACCCATACCCCAACCCTAAACCTACCCTAACCATAAACCGTAAGCTAACCCTTAGCCTAACCCTAACCGTACCCTAACCTGTAACCTAACCTGCATCAGAACTGCACTCTAACCCTAATCCAGAATTTAACTCCTAACCCTAACTCAAACCTAACTCGAACTCAGACACTCAACCCTGAACCTAACCTCATCTGCCCTAACCCGCATCTAACCCTAACCCTAACCCGTACCCTAACCCTAACCCTAACCCTAAAACTAACCCTCTCCCGTATCCTAACCCGAACCCAAACCCTAACCCTTACCCTAACCCTAACCCTAACCTAAAACTAACCCTATACCGTATCCTAACCCGAACCCAAACCCTAACCCTTACCCTAACCCTAACCCATACCCTAAACCATACCCTATCCTGTAGCCTAAACCTAACCCTTACCCTAAACCTAAACCGTACCCTAACCCTAACCCTAACCCTAATCCTAATCATACCCTAGCCATAAACCTTACCCTAACCTGTACCCTAACCCGTAACCTAACCCTAACCCTAAACCCAACCCTAACATGTAACCTAACCCTAAACCTAAAATAACCCTAACTTGTACCCTACCTGTAACCCTAACCCTAACCAGTACCCTAACCCTAACCATACCCATACTCTAATCTTAACCCTAACCCTAACCACAACCTGTACCCTAACCCGATCCCTAACCCGTACCCTGAACCTAACCCTAAACCTAACCCTAAACCTAACCCTAACCCGTACCCGTACCCGAACCCTAACCCTTACCCTAACCATAACCCGTAACCTAACCCTTAGCCTAACCCTAACCCATACCCTAACCTGTAACCTAACCCGTACCGTAACCCGTACCCTACCCCTAATCCGTAACTTAACCCTAACCCTAACCCGAAACCTAACCCGAACCCGTACCCTAACCGTAAACCTAACCCTTACTCGGCCCTTAACCCATACCTTAACCCTAACCCTAACCCTAACCCTAAAACTAACCCTATCCCGTATCCTAACCCGAACACAAATGCTAACCCTAACCCTAAACCATACCCTAAACCATACCCTAACCTATACCCTAACCCTAACCCTTACCCTAAAACTAAACCATACCCTAACCCTAACCCTAATTCTAATCGTATCCTAGCCATAAACCTAACCCTATTTGTACCCTGACCCGTAACCTAACCCTAAACCTAAACCCAACCCTAACCCGTACCCTAACCCTAACCCTAAAATAACCCTAACCTGTACCCTAACCGTAACTCTAACCCTAACCAGTACCCTAACCCTAACCCTAACCATTCCCATACTGTAACCTTAACCCTAACCCTAACCCTAACCCGAACCCTAACCCGATCCCTAACCAGTACCCTGTAACTAACCCTAAACCTAACCCGTACCCTAACCCTAACCCTACCACTAACCAGTACCCTAAAGCGTACCCTAACCATAACCCTAACCCTAACCCTAAACCGTACCCTTACCCTAACACTAACCCTAACCCGTATGCCTAACCCTAACCCGTACACTACCCCTAATCCTAACTCTAACCCTAACCCATACCCTAACCTTAAAACTTAGTCTAACCTGTACCCTAAAAATAACCCTAACCGGTACCCTAACCCTAACCCTAACCCTAAACCGTACCCTATCCCTATCCCTAACCCATACCCTAACCCTAACCCTAACCCGTACCCTAACCCTAACCCTAACCCTAACTCGTACCCTAACCCTAACCCTAAGTCTAACCCCTAACCTAACCCCAAACCTATCCAGTACCCTAAACCTAACCCTAACCCTAACCATATTGCTAACCTGTACCATCAACCTAACCCTAACACTAACCCTAACCCGCACCCTTACCTGTACCCTAACCATAACCGTCACCCGTACCCTAACCCTAACCCTAACCCTAACCTGAACCCTTACGCGTACCCTAAACCAAACCCTAACACTAACCCTAACCCTAACCCCTACCTTAAACCTAACCCTAACACTAACCCTAACCCGTTACCTAATCCTAACCCTAAACCTAAACCGTACCCTAACTCTAAACCTAACACTAACCCTAACCCGTACCTTAACTCGTACCCTAACCCTAACCCTAACCCGTACCCTAATCCTAAACTGTACCCTAACCTGTAACCTCACTCGTACCGTATACCTAACCCTAACCCGTACCCTACCTTAATCCTAACTCAAACCCTAAACTGTACGCTAACCCTAAACCTTACCCTAACCTGTACGCTAAAACTAACCCTAACCCGTACCCTAACCCTAACCCTAAACCTAACCGGAACCAGTACCCTAACCCTAACCCTAACCCATACCCTAACCCATACCCTAACCCGATCCCTAACCCTAACACGCACCCTAATCCTAGCCCTAACCCTAACCCTAAACTTAATCCGTACCCTAACCCTAACCCTAACCCTAACCCGTACCCTAACCCGTACCCTATACATAAGCTTAACCCGTACCCTAACACTAACCCTAACCCTAACCCTAACTCTAACCCTAACACAAACCCGTACCCTAACTGGTACCCTAACCCTAACCCTAACCCTAACCTTAACCCTAACCTTAACCCAACCCACCCTCACCAGTACCATAACACGTACCCTAACCCTAACACTAACCCGTACCCTAACCCGTAACCTAACCATAACCCTAAACCTAACCCTAACCTGTAACCTAACCCTAACCCGTAACCTACATCCTAACCCTAATGCGTACCTTAACCTGTACCCTAAACCTAACCCTTACCCTAACCCTAACCCATACCCTAAACCTAACCCTAACTCTAGACAGTTCCCTAACCCTAAACCTAACCCTAAACCTAAACCTAACCCTAACAGTATCCTAACCCTAAACCTCACCCCAACCCGTACTCTAACCATAACCCTAACCCTAACCCTAACCCTTACCCTAACCCTAACCTTAAACTAAACCCTATCCCGTACCCTAACCCGTACCATAACCCGTACCCTAACCCTAACCCTAACCCGTACACTAACCCTGACCCATACCCTAACCCTAACCCTCTCTGTAACCTGTACCCTAAACCTAACCCTAACCCTAAACCTAAACCTAACCCTAACCCCTACCCTAACCCAAAACAGTACCTTAACCCTAATCCTAACCCTAACCCGTACCCTAACCATAACCGTAACACAAATCTAACCCATACCCTAACCCTAACCCTAACCCTAACACGTACCCTAACCCTAACCAGTACCCTCACCTAAAACCGAACCCTAACGCTAACCCGTACCCTAAACCTAACCCTAACCCTAACCCGTACCAGTACCCTCAACCTAACCCTAACCAGTACCCTAACCCTAACCTTAAACCGTTCGCTAACCCTAACCCTAACCCGAACACTATGCCTAACCCGTACCCTAACCATAACCCTAACCCTAATCCGTACCCTAACCCGTACCCTAACCCTAACCCTAACCCGTACCCTAACCCTAAACCTAACCTTAAACCTAACCCATACCCTAACCCTAACCCTAACCCTAACCTTAACCCGTACCCTAAATTTAACCCTATCCCGTAACCGAAACCTAAACCTAACCCTAAACCTTACCCTAACCAAAACCTAATCCTAACCCTACCTAATCCTGACCCTAAACCTAAACCCTAACACTAACCCAAACCCTAACCCGTATCCTAACCCTAAACCTAATTCTAACCCTAACCCGTACCCTAACCCATAACCTAACCTGTACCCTAACCCTAACCTTAATCCAACCGGTACCCTAACCAGAACCATAACCCGTATACTAACCCTAACACGAACCCGTACCCTAACCCGTAACCCAAACCTAACCCTAAACCTAACCCTAGTCAGTAAACTAACCCTAACCCGTACCCTAAACCTAACCCTAACCTGTACCGTAACCTGTACCCTAAACCTAAACCTTACCCTAACCATAACCCGTACACTAAACCTAACCCTAACCCTAACCCCAACTCTAAACCTAACCGTAACCCTTACCCTATACCTAACCTAACACGTACACTAACCCGTAACCTAACCCGTACACTTTCCCTAACCCTAACCCTAACCCTAACACTAAGCCGTACCCTAACCCTAACCCATACCCTAACCCTTACCCTAAAGCTAACACTAACCGTTACCTGTACCCTAACCCTAACTCTAACCCTAACCAGTACCCTATCCCTTAACCGTACCCTAACCCTAACCCTAACCCTAATCCTAAGCCGTACCCTAAACCTAACCCTAACTCGTACCCTAACCCTAGCTCTAACCCTAACCCTTTCACTAACCCATACCCTAAACCTTAACCCGTACCATAAACAGTACTCTAAACCGTACAGTAACCCCTACCATAACCCTAAACCTAAACCTAACCGATACCCTTATCCTAACCCTAACCCTCACCCTAACCCTAACCTGTACACTAACCCTAACCTGTACCCTAAACGTAACCCGACCCCTAAACCTAACAAGTACCATACCCTAACCCTAACTCTAACGCTAACCCGTACCCTAACCGTAACCCTAACCGGTACCATAAACCTAATCATAAGCCTAACCTGTACCCTAATCCTAACCCTAACCCGTAACCTAAACGTAACTCTAACCAGTACCTGTACCCCAACCCTAACCCTAACGTGACCCATACCCTAACCCTAACCCTCACCCTAACAAGTACCCTAAACCTAACCCTAAACCTACCCTTAACCATACCCTAGCCCTAACCGGTACCCTAACCCGTACCCTAACCCTAACCCGTACCCTAACCCTAAACCTGACCCTAACCCTAACCCTAACCCTAACCCTAACACGTCCCCTAACCCTAAATCTGACCCTAACCAGTACCCTAACCCCAACCATAACCCTAACGCTAACCCGTACCCTAAACCTAACCCTAAGCCTAACCCTAACCTGTACCAATACCCTAACCCTAACCCGTACCCTAACCCTAACCCTAAACCATTCCCTAAACCTAAACCTAACACTAACACTACGCCTAACCCGTACCCTAACCCTTACCCTAACCCTAAGCCATTCCTGAACCCGTACCCTAACCCTAACACTAACCCTAACCCTAACACTAAACCTAATCCTAACCCTAACCCTAATCCTGACCCTATCCCTAACCCCTTACCAGTACCCTAACCCTAACCCAAACCCTAACCCGTATCCTAACCCTAAACCTAACCCATATCCTAACCCGTACCCTAACTTTAACCCTACCCAACCTTACCCGTACCCTAACCTGTACCCTCACCCTAATTTAACCTTAACCCAACCCGTACCCTAACCAGTACCATAACCCGTACCCTAACCCTAACACTAACCCGTACACTAACCCGTATCCTTACCCTAACCCTAAACCAAAACCTAACCTGTAACCTAACCCTAACCCGTACCCTAACCTTAACCCTAACCCTAACCCGTACACTAACCCTAACCCTAACGCTAACCCGTACACTAACCCTAAACCTCATCATAACCCGTACCCTAACACTAACCCTAACCCGTACCCTAACCTGAACCCTAACCTTAAACCTAACCCTAAACCGTACCCACACCCTAACTCAAACCCTATCCCTAACCAGTACCCTAACCCTAACCCTAACTGTACCCGTAATCTAACCTTAACCCTAACACTAACCCCTAACCCTCAACTTAACGCTAACCCGTACCCTAAACCTAACCCTATCACTAACCGTAAACCTAACCCGTACCCGTACCCTAACCCTAACCCTGACCCTTACCCTTATCCTAACCCTAACCCTAACCTTAACCCTACGCCTAACCTGTAACCTAACCCTAAACCTAAGGCTAACCCTAACCCTAACCTGTACCCTAACCTGTACACCAACCCTAACCCTAACCCTATCCCGTGCCCTTACCCTCACCCTAATCCTAACTGGTACCCTAACCCTAACCTGAACCCTAACCCTTACCCTAACCCTCACCTTAAACTGTACCCTAACCCTAACCCTAAAGAGTACCCTAACCCTAACCCATACCCTAACCCTAAAGAGTACCCTAACCCTAACCCGTACCCTAACCCTAACCTGTACCCTAACCCATACCCTAAACCTAACAATACCCTAACCCGTACCCGTACTCTAATCCTAACGCTCACCCTAAACAGTACCCTAACCCTAACCATAACCGTACCCGTACTCTAACCTTAACCCTAACCCTAACCCTTAACCCCTAAACCTAAACCCAACCCTAAACCGTACCCTAAGAATAACCCTAAACCTAAGCCTAACCCTAAACCATACCCTAACACTAAACCTAACCCATACCCTAAACCTAACCCTAACCAGTGCCCTAACCCTATCGCTAACCCTAACCCATACCCTAACCCTAACATTAACCGTAACCCTAACCACACCCGTAACTTTATTTCTAACCCAGCCTGCATCTTCATACCAAACCCAAACCCAAACCCTAACCCTATCCCGTATCCTAAACCTAACCCTAACACTAACCTGTACCCTAACCCTAACTCTAACCCAATCACGTACTCTAAAACTAACCCTAACCCCAACCATAGCCGGTACCCTAAGTATAAACCTAACCCTAACCCGTACCCTAACACTAATCCTAACTCGTACCATAACCAGTACCCTAACCCTAACCCTAACCCGAACCCTAACCCTAACCTTAACCATAACAAGTAACCACAAACTAACTCTAACCCTAAAACTAACCACTACCCTAACCCTAACACTAACTGTACGCGTACCCTAAACTTTACCCTAACCCTAACCACTAACCCTAAACCAAACCCTAACCCATACCCTATCCCTAACCCTATCCCTAACCCTCACTCTAACCCTAACCCGTACCCTAACCCTAAACATAACCCGTAACCTATCCCTAACCCTTATCCTAACCCTAACCCTAACCTAATCGGATCCCTAACCCTAACCCTAACCCTAAACCGTACCCACCTGTACCCTAACCCAGACCATAACCCTTACCCTAACCCTAACCGTAACCCGTACCCTAACCCTAACACTAACCCTAACCTGTACCCTAACCCGTACCCTAACCCTAACCCTACACCGAACCCTAACCCTTACCCTAAGCCTAACTGTAAACCGTACCCTAACACTAACCCTAACCTGTACCCTAACCAGAAGCCTAACCCTAACCATAAACTGTACCCTAAACCTAACCCTAAACTTAACACTATCCCTAACCCATACCCTAACCCTACCCCTAAACCTAACCCCAACCCGTACCCTAACCCTAACACTGAACTGTACGCTTACCCGTCCCCTAACCCTAATCCGTAACTTAACCCTAACCCTAGCCCTAACCCTAACCCGTACCCTAACCCTAACCCTAATCTGTACCCTAACCCTAACCCGTACCCTAAACCTAACCCTAACCCTAACTCTAAACCTAACGGTAACCCTTACCCGAAACCTAACCCTAACCCGTACCCTAACTGTTACCCTAATGATAACACTAACCCTTACCTGTACCCTAACCCTAACCCTAACCCTAAACCTAACCCCAAGAGTACCCTAAACCTAACCCTAACCCGGAGCCTATCCCTAAACCGTACCCTAACCCAAACATTAACTCTAACCCTATGCTGTACCCTAACCCTAACCCTAACCTGTACCCTAACCCTAACTCTAACCCTAACACTTTCCCTAACCCCTATCCTAAACCCTAACACGTAACCTAAACAGTACCCTAAACCGTACCCTAACCCGTACCATAACCCTCACACTAAACCTAACCCGTACCCTAATCCTAACCCTAACCCTCACCCTA